>SJXQ01012207.1:56480-115563 GCA_006408695.1 Aepyceros melampus
TGGCGTGCTGCGATTCATGGGGTCGCAAAGAGTCGGACAACGACTGAGCAACTGAACTGAACTGAACTGAGATCAATTTCTGTGAGCATGCTGGTCAATGCGTTTGCCTTTGGCTCAGTTAGACATGAGGTTCTGTCTCTTGCTGTGGCTGTGGGCTCACTGGTAGAGAGAGCTGGTTTCCCAGGCTTGGCTTCTGTGGGCCTGCTGCTTGGCAGGTAAGCTCCAATACTAATTAGATCAGAGGGAAAATTCCAAAATGGTGCCTGCCGGTGCAGGTGTCATCACGATAGATCGGACCCAGACTTGGCTGCCATCAGAATTTCTGTCCTTAGCAGGCATCCCAGTTGCCTTCTCCCTCTCTGGCAGGCTCTCCACGATCAGCAAGTGGGTCTAACCCCAGCTACTTTCAAACTACTGCCTCTTTGCCTGTACTTAGAGTTTGTGAAACTTTTTTGGGCCTTTTAAAAGTGGAGCCTGTTTCCTAAAGGCCCCACTGATCTTCAACAACAGTTGTTCTGGGGGCTCATCTTCCTGGTGCAAGACCCCTGGGCCTGGGAGCCCAACATGGGGCTCAGACTCTTCACTCTTTGGGGAAGACCTCTGCAGTTGTGGTATTCTTTCATTTCGGGTCACTGGGAGTGTTTGTTGTTCCTAAGCATGTTGCACCTTGGCCATGCCTGTCGGTCTGGTTGTAGGTCCTTCTTCTTGTCTTCAGTTGTGCAAAGTCTTCAGCTAGTCTTTAGGTCATTCTCATAGACTGTTTGTAAGCAGTTGTGATTTTGGTGTGCCAAGAGAGGAGGTGGGCTCAAGGGTCTTCCATCTTGGCCATACCCCAAACATGCTATCTTATAAATAATCAAACAAATAAATTAATAAGTCACCTTATCTTCTATTTATACAGTTTTTGACATATGATTGAATTTTTAATTTTGAGGCTAGATATCCTGGTTTGTGGGCTTCCCTGGTGTCTCAGCACTAAAGAATCTGCTTGCAGTGCAAGAGCCACGAGTTGATCCCTAGGTAGGAAAGATCCCCTGGAGGAGGGCATAGCAACCCACTCCAGTATTCTTGCCTGGAGAATCCCATGGACAGAGGAGCCTGGCAGACTACAGTCCATAGGCGGCAAAGAGTCGAACATGAGTGAAGCAATTTAGCATAGCACAGCATCATGGTTTGTGCCTACTCATTACTTGATTTAAATTGTTCTGACTACAGAACATGTGTAATTAAGACACTATTGTTTTTTTAACAATCAAAATTATTTAGCTGGGCAATAAACTTGGCTTTTTTGTTTTATAGTCTGTTTAAGAATAGAATATTAGGGGAATTCCCTGGCTGTCCAGTAGTTAGGACTTGGCGCTTTCACTGCTGGCGCCTGGGTTGAAGTTCTAGCTTGGGAACTAAGATCCCATAAGCCACAGTGCATAGCCAAAAAAAAAAAAAAAAGAAAGAAAAGAAACCCCCAAATATCTAATGTTATAGGTAATTTCCTAGTTTTTGACCTGTTACTCTGAAGTTTTTTACCATTGTAATTATTTTTGTTTTAAAAATTACATGAAGTGTTTTAAAAATGTCAGTGCAAGGTTTATAAAAGATATCTGATACTACTTAAAATTATATCATTTTAAAGAATGACAATAACAAACATAGCTATAAAAATGGCACTGTAATTTCATGTATTATTTTTCTCACTTATGTCCTTATTAAATTTGCTAATTAGTTCTGTAAATAATATTTTTAATTGCTCTTGTTGTTGCCATCTTCCTTGGGATGCAAAGGCTTTCTGCCTCTTATATCTTGGAAAGATTTTGTAAAAAGAATTCAGATGATTTGTAAACCACACTTAGACGAGGTTAATTTTCCTTCATCAGATTTGGGGTAAGAGGGGTAGTTTTAATCTTTCGGTGATATTTAAAAACTCAAAGGCAACAAGACTGCATAATTAATTCTGGTTTACTTTGGTAATTTTTTCAGTTGTAAGTTTAAAAGTGATCCTTCTAAACTAGATATCTATATAGTTTTTGTAATTTATATATGGGAAGACATTTTGAAAATAGGTAAATAGTGCCATTTCTCATAAAACTTTTACCCAACTAGCTTTAGTATCCATTGATGCTGCAATTCATGGGGTCGCAAAGAGTCAGACACGACTGAGCGACTGAACTGAACTGAACTGAACTGATGATCTTTTGTCTCCATTATTGTTTTCCTTTATTAGTTGATATTCTGCTATAAGGAAGCATGATCCCTTATTTATTTCACTGGATATGGACTCATAGATTCTTATTTTATTAAATAGGTTATAATCTATTACCATCTTCATGCATTCTGATGCTCAGATATGCTAGATTTGCCTGAGGGGACCTCGAGTAATTATTTAGTGACACTTTTATGTGCCCCATTATTTTTTATTTATTTGTTTATTTGTGGTTGTGCTGGGTCTTCGTTGCTCTGCATGGGCTCTCTCTAGCTGTGGAGAACAGGGGCCACTTCCCAGCTGTGGTATACAGGTTTCTCGTTGTGGTTGCTTCTCTTGTTGCAGAGCATGGTCTCTAAGTACATGGGCTTTGGTAATTGCAGTACACAGCCTCAGTAGTTGTGGCACAGGGGCTCATTAGCTGTGGCTCTCGGGTCCTAGAGTGTGGGCTCAGTACTTACGGTACACAGGCTTAGTTGCACCACAGCATGTGGAATCTTTATGGACCAGAGACTGAACTGTTGTCCACTGCATTTCAAGGCGGATTCTTATCCACTGTACCACCAGGGAAGTTTTATACTCCATTATTTTTTTAATAATCCTTTACTTTTTGTGAAATAAGATGTTCTGAGCTCATCTTATACTTACTCTGCCTCAGCTGTGAAATCAACCATTTCTCCAGGCAGCTATATTTCCTTTGAAAGGAGAATGACACCAAGATCTGAGTGTTAAATGTGCTTATTGCTACTGGTATGCTGTTATTTCCAGGTCATTTCAGAGGGGAAAAGATAGGTAGGTATGTAATTTTAAACGTTATAGTTGCCATGTTTAAAAAAGTAAAAAAAGAAATAATTGAAATCTATTGTAGTAATATATCTATTTAACACAATGTATCCATTTCAACATACAATCAGTATAAAAAGTTATTAGTGAGATATTGTATTTTTTCCCTCTTGTAGTAAGTCTTCCTAAATGAATGTGTGTTTGATACTTACAGCATGTCCTCAATTTGGTCTAGCCTCATGTCAGGGGTTCAAAAGCCATATGTGGGTAATCCCTGCTCTGTTGCACAGCTGAGTTCTAATATCCTCACTTTCTGTATGGGTTATCCCATTCTTCGATAACAAGAAACCTGGCTCCCATTATTTCCAAAAGCCTAGCATTTTCTCAAGCCTAGAATATGCAGGAACAAGTCTCAGAATGGCTAATTTATACCACTGGGAAAAAAAAACCTGATTAATGTTTGTTTTAAGTTTTTAGATCAGAAGCATACAGTGAAAGCCATAAACCTTATGTGTGCAATTCAACGAGTTTTAACCAGAGTCTACACCTGTGTAACCTACATCTCTAGCTTTTCCATCACCTGAGAAATGACCCCTGCACACCTTCCTAGTCTGTCGTCTGCCCCTTCCAGAGGCAACAGTTTTTCTGACCTTTTCCATAATGGAATAGATTTTCCTCTTCTAGGAATTACATAAATATAATCACATTATTGTTTTTAGTGTGTGTGTCTGGCTTCTTTCTCTTAGTATAATGTCTATGAAATTCATCCAGTAGTTGCATGTATCAGTAGTTATTTTTTTAGCCACTGAAAATTGTTGAATTGTATAAAGATATACACTCTGTTCCTTTTTTTGTTTGTTTTATTTTATTTTATTTATTTATTTTACTTTATAATATTGTATTGGTTTTGCCATACATGAGCATGAATCCGCCATGGGTGTACACGTGTTCCCCATCCTGAACCCCCCTCCTATCTCCCCCCCATACCATCCCTCTGGGTCATCCCAGTGCACCAGCCCCAAGCATCCTGTATCCTGCATCGAACCTGGACTGGCGATTCATTTCTTATATGATACTATACGTGTTTCAATGCCATTCTCCCAAATCATCCCACACCCTCCCTCTCCCACAGAGTCCAAAAGACTGTTCTATACATCTGTGTCTCTTTTGCTGTCTCGCATACAGGGTTATCGTTACCATCTTTCTAAATTCCATATATATGCATTAGTATATTGTATTGGTGTTTTTCTTTCTGGGTTACTTCACTCTATATAATAGGCTCCAGTTTCATCCACCTCATTAGAACTGATTCAAATGTATTCTTTTTAATGGCTGAGTAATACTCCATTGTGTATATGTACCACAGCTTTCTTATCCATTCATCTGCTGATGGACATCTAGGTTGTTCCATGTCCTAGCTATTATAAACAGTGCTGCACCAGAAAATTACTAGAGCTAATCAACGAATATAGTAAAGTTGCAGAATATAAAATGAACACACAGAAATCCCTTGTATTCCTATACACTCTGTTTCTATATACAATTTACACACTCTGTTTTGGGGGCTTCCCAGGTGGCTCAGTGGGCAAAGAACCTGCCTGCAGTGCAAGAGACACAAGAGCTGTGCTTTCAGTCCCTGAGCCAGTAAGATCCCCTGGAGAAGGGCGTGACAACCCACTCCATTATTCTTATTCTTGCCTGGAGAATCCCATGGACAGAGGAGCCTGGCGGCCTGCAGTCCATGGGGTTGCAAAGACTTGGACACGACTGAAATGACAGAGCTCAGGAGAGCCTGTGGAGCCAAGACAGGTCAAGGGTGAAAGCAGGACCCACAGGCATGGGGATCTCTAGTAGCACTGAGCACCTTCCCCTGGGATGTTCTTCCTAACGAGAAAGACAGAGCTCTGACTTCAGCCACAGCAATAGACAGCAGCACAATCTTACAATCTACAGTTTAGGTCCCTTGGCCAGATTTTTCAGTAACGATGGTGACACATTGATCTATTGTTTCTAGGACTGGATTATACTCCAGGGGAAAGAGATGCACAACAGTATTTACAGACATACATGTGTAGACAATAATATCATTGTCAGTCACTGTCAAATAACACAAACTTTATGGTTGTTTTCTTCCCCAGCCATTTGTTCTAAGTGATACTTCAGGTTTCACTTTAAAATCTGGGATTGCATAGTATCCAGAATTACTTAGTTGCTTTGAGATTGAAATGGAGTTCTGGCTTTTAAGAGTTGCAGAATGGGACCAAACCAAACAAAGCAACAACAATAATAATAAAGCCAAATGGTAGACATGTGATCAAAGCTCCTGGTCAATTCACAATCCATCATCAAATTTTTGTTTATATTTTTAGACTGTAGAAGGGTTGATTAAGGCACATTAGTGAGGATGTGACTAACAGTAAGCCCAGTTTCTTGGGATCAACCCAGAATGTATTAATTTTCCCTCAGAGCAGGAGCAGCACACAGAGTAGGGACAGATGGCAAGATTTTTTTTTTTTAGTTCTGTCTCGGACATGTTGATAATAAGTGAGTACGAGTTTTGATTATGGGACTGTCTTTTTTATCTTGTTTTTCTTTCCTTCTTGCGTGATAAAACCTCAGTCTTTAGCCTTCCATTTGTTTTCTTTTTTCCTTCTGCTTTGCCTCATACTTTTTCTGATTTTGACCAAGTTTCCCAAGTCATTTTGATTAAAAAATGGAATCTTGATTTTATCTCTCGGTCATATTTTGAGATTATAAAACATGAAAAAATCTTATATCCAAAAACTTTTAGCGTTAGTGTAATCAATCCTCTGTCCATTACTGAGACCAGATGGTGTCTTGCTGCTGCTGCGGCGTCGCTTCAGTCGTGTCTGACTCTGTGCGACCCCATAGACGGCAGCCCACCAGGCTCCTCGTTCCTGGGATTCTCCAGGCAAGAACACTGGAGTGGGTTGCCATTTCCTTCTCCAATGCAGGAAAGTGAAAAGTGAGAGTGAAGTCACTCAGTCGTGTCCGACTCTTAGCGACCCCATGGACTGCAGCCTACCAGGCTCCTCCACCCATGGGATTTTCCAGGCAAGAGTACTGGAGTGGGTTGCCATTGCCAGTGCTAATCCAAAAAGGCAAATTATATTGGTGACCTGTAGCCGCCTCACAGATTAATTTGCCTATTTAAAAAATCAATTACCACAAAAATATCAATAGAAGCATGATATCTTTGTAGTTCTTTTCAACACATTTTGCAGATAGTGAACTATGCTAGTTTAACCTCCATAAATACAGTTGGAGATGTGTTTGTGTTAATAAATACACAGTAATATATATATCACTTTTATAAATGAATAAAGTCCTGTCCTTTCTGAATAAAGAGAGAAAAAATTCAGCTCAGAATTTACCCTTTCCATTTGTGCTTACAGAAGCAACTTATTAATCTGGGCTGGTCTAGTTTTCTTCTTACAGGCTATCTTAGAAGGGGAATTACGAGTTAGGAAACACTGAGGGGACCACCCTAAGGATTACAGTCCCCAGCTTTGTGTATAATCAGATGAAGGACATCCTCAAGATTTTTAAATTGCCTGTTTAAACATTTCCCTTGTTTGTTGGTGATTTGCTCCAGATGCCATAAAAAGGGTTTATTTTATAGGGCCTGGCTTCCACGAAAATCAATCATGACTTTACTCAAATTCTGAGGAGTTTTTATGAATTAGTTTGTTCGTCATTGTATGAGATGTCTATCTGGAGACTTTATACAAAGAGGATATAGAAATGAGATCCTCTATGTTTAAACTGTTTTTCCAAATGAGATCCTCTATATTTAAACTGTTTTTCCACACGTACAGATATATTAACAAATACTATCACATAACCTTTATAGTCAACAAAAGAGTCGAAATGCAGTACTTGGGTGCAGGCTCAAAAATGATAGAATGATCTGGGTTCATTTCCAAGGCAAACAATTTAATATCACAGTAATCCTAGTCTATGCTCCAACCACTAATGCCAAAGAAGCTGAAGTTGAATGCTTCATTGAACACCTACAAGACCTTCTACAACTCACACCAAAAAAGATGTCCTTTTCATCATAGGGAACTGGAATGCAGAAGTAGGAAGTCAAGAGACACCTGGAATAACAGGCACTTGGCTACAAAATAAAGCAGGACACAGGCTGAAACAGAATTTTGCGAAGAGAATAGGCTGGTCATAGCAAACAGCTTCTTCCAACAACACAAGAGATGACTGTATACATGGACATCACCAGATGGTCAGTACCGAAATAAGATTGATTATATTCTTTGCAGCCAAAGATGGAGAAGCAAGATGGTAGAAGAGGAAAGTGAAAAAGCCTACTTCAAACTCAACATTCAAAAAACGAAGATCATGGCATCCAGTCCCAGCACTTCATGACAAATGAATGGGGAAACCGTGGACACGGTGACAGACTTAATTTTCTTGAGCTCCAAAAGCACTGTGGCAGTGACTGAAGCCATGAAATTAAAAGATGCTTGCTCTTTGAAAGAAAAGCAATGACAAACCTAGACAGTATATTAAAAAGCAGAGACATTACTTTGCCTACAAGGGTCCGTCTAGTCAAAGCTGTGGTTTTTCCAGTAGTCATGTATGGATGTGAGAGCTGGACAATAAAAAGAAACTGAGCACTGAAGAATTGATGACTTAAAACTGTGGTGTTGGAGAAGACTCTTGAGAGCCCCTTGGACAGCAAGGAGACCAAACCAGTCAATCTTAAAGGAAATCAGTTCTAAATATTCACTGGAAGGGCAGATGCTAAAGCTGAAGTTCCAGTACTTTGGCCACCTGATGTGAAGAGCCAATTCACTGGAAAAGACCCTGATGCTAGGAAAGATTGAAGGCAGAAGAAGGTGATGACAGAGGGTGAGATGGTTGGATGGCGTCACTGACTTGATGGACATGAGTTTGAGCAAGCTCTGGGAGATGGTGAAGGATAGGGAAGCCTGGCATGCTGCAGTCCAATGGGGTTTCAAAGAGTCAGACATGACTGGTTGACTGCATAACAACTGTTCATTTGAGATTAATTGAAATTTTTTTCCAGTATATTCAGTATATTTTCTTTTATAAAGAAGGAGCTAACTTTATGTTTTTAAAAAGATATTTTATGGACAGATATTTCAGTATGTATCTGTAAAAATAATAAGTTTTTTAAATTAAAAAACCCCACTCTCCTTGCTATAATTCTCACATCTGTAACATGAATGTAAGTTTTGAAAAGTTGGGAAATAGTTTGGGCTGTACTGGTTGTAATTGTAAATAATAAATTCATATATCTGGAAGTTAGGGGAATTGCCAGTCACAGGTGTGAGTATAATCATTGATGAAGAATGACAATATTCTCTGTTGTGACTCTGAGCACTGACCTTAGTCATAGCAATGGAAACCAATGCAATCTTACAATCTATAGTTTAGGTCCCTTGGCCAGATTTTTCAGTATCCAGGGTAAGACATTGATATAATATTTCCGGGCTGGATTTAACTCCAGGTGTAAGGGATTCCCAGCAGTATTTACAGACTGATAATATTCTCTGTTGTGACTTTGGTATCAAATAGAATATATAATTCACATGAATCATTTGATATCTGTACTAAGAAATGAAAGGTAAAAATGGGAAGATAATTTTGGAAGAATTTAGAATTGTGGAATTATGTCCAAGGAGGGTCTTATTAACTATTGAAAGTCCTGTTTACTTTGATCTTATCATCTCTGTTAATTCTCAAGTTTGAGTAAAACCCCATTATACATTTTTAGTGCCCTATTTCTCAGTTAATGAATATTTCTTGAGAAATTTATTCTGTGCATTATTTAATCTTTTCCAGACCCTTACTGTACTTTGGTAGTCTTGTAATTGATCCACATTTGATTTCCTGTGACATGTAGATGATAAGAAGTCAGACACATCTGGATGAGCCCCATGGAGACTAGAGAAGGCAAGATGGAGGGGCGTACAGCTGGTTGGGGGGGACACATTTCAGGGATCAAATGCTACTAGGAAGTCATCAACATAGACTAGAGAGTGAGATAAGTCATGCCTTCAAACTCAGGATCAGATAGCAAGCAGTAATGGCACAATGCATCAATTACAAAGTTATCTGAAAAATTCCCAAATATTCTCAAATGACATATTCTTAATCTCTGGATAAAAGAAGAAATCACAAGAAAGTTTAGAAAATATTTTGAACAGAGAGAAAATGAACATACAACATATAAAAACTTGTGGGATGCAGTCAAGGTAGTTTTAGAAACAAATTTATAACATTTAATGCTTAGACATGAAGAAAGGTCTCAAAAGAAGGATCTCAGAAGAAAAAAAAAAGAACTAGAAAAAGAGAAACAAATTTAACTCAAAATAAGCAGAAGGATGGGAATAATGGAGATCAGTAGAAATCAGCAAAAAAGTAAACAGAAAGAAAATAGAGAAAATCAATTAAATTAAAAACTGGTTATTTGAAAAGATTAATAAGCTTGAAAAAACTTTATCTAGACTGAGAAAGTCTAGATAAAGTTTTTTCAGATTTTCTGAAGTCTAGATAAAGTGTTTTCAAATTTATACAATAGATTTGGAAAGACTAGAGATCTCTTCAAGAAAATTAGAGCAACAGGGAACATTTCTTGTAAAAATGGGCAAAATAAAGGACAGAAATGGTATGGACCTAACAGAAGCAGAAGATATTAAGAAGACGTGGTAGCCATACATAGAAGTGAAGTGGCTCAGTCATGTCCAACTATTTGTGACCCCGTGGACTGTAGCCTGCCAGGCTCCTCTGTCCATGGGATTCTCCAGGCAAGAATACTGGAGTGGGTTACCATCTCCTTCTCCAGGGGATCTTCTCGACCCAGGGATTGAACCCAGGTCTCCCGCATTGGAGGCAGATGCTTTAACGTCTGAGCCACCCAGGGAAGCCCATAGAAGAACTGTACAAAAAAGATCTTCATGACCAGATAACCAGGATGGTGTGCTCAGTCACCTGGAACCAGACATCCTGGAATGCAGAGTCAAGTGGGCCTTAGGAAGCATCACTACAAACAAAGCTAGTGGAGGTGATGGAATTCCAGTTGAGCTATTTCAAATCCTGAAAGATGATGCTGTGAAAGTACTGCACTCAATATGCCAGCAAATTTGGAAAACTCAGCAGTGGCCACAGGACTGGAAAAGGTCAGTTTTCATTCTAATCCCAAAGAAAGGCAATTTCAAAGAATGTTCAAACTACCGCACAATTGCACTCATCTCACACGCTAGTCAAGTAATGCTCAAAATTCTCCAAGCCAGGCTTCAGCAATATGTGAGCCATTAACATCTAGATGTTCATGCTGGATTTAGGAAAGGCAGAGGAAATTGCCAACATCCGCTGGATCATCGAAAAAGCAAGATAATTACAGAAAAACATCTGCTTTATTGACTATGCCAAAGCCTTTGACTGTGTGGATCACAACAAACTCTGGAAAATTCTGAAAGAGATGGAAATACCAGACCAGCTGACCTACCTCTTGAGAAATCTGTATGCAGGTAAGAAGCAACAGTTAGAACTAGATATGGAACAATAGACTGGTTCCAAATCGAGAAAGGAGTATGTCAACACTGTATATTGTCACCCTCTTTATTTAACGTATATGCAGAGTACATCATGCAAAATGCCAGGCTGGATGAAGCACAAACTGGAATCAAGATTATCAGGAGAAATATCAATAACCTCAGATACACAGACGAAATCACCCTTATGGCAGAAAGCGAAGAAGAACTAAAGAGCCTCTTGATGAAAGTGAAGGGGGAGAGTGAAAAATTTGGCATAAAACTCAACATTCAGAAAACTAAGATCATGGCATCCGGTCCCATCACTTCATGGGAAATAGGTGACAAATGGAAACAGTGACAGGCTTTATTTTGGGAGGCTCCAAAATCACTGCAGATGGTGACTGCAGCCATGAAATTAAAAGACGCTTGCTCCTTGGAAGAAAAGCTATGACCAACCTAGATAACATATTGAAAAGCAGAGACATTACTTTGTCAACAAAGGTCCATCTAGTCAAAGCTATGGTTTTTCCAGTGGTCACGTATGGATGTGAGAGTTGGACTATAAAGAAAGCTGAGAGCTGAAGAATTGATGCTTTTGAACTGTGGTGTTGGGTGTTGAGACCCTTGGGAATCTCTTGGACTACAAGGAAATCCAACCAGTCAATCCTAAAGGAAATCAGTCCTGGGTGTTTATTGGAAGGACTGATGCTGAAGCTGAAACTCCAATACTTTGGCCACCTGATGCAAAGAACTGACTCATTGGAAAAGACCCTGATGCTAAGAAAGATTGAAGGCGGGAGGAGAAGGGGACGAGAGAGGATGAGATAGTTGGATGGCATCACCAACTCAATGGACGTGAGTTTGAGTAAGTTCCGGGAGTTGGTGATGAACAGGGAAGCTGGTGTGCTTCTGTCCACGGGGTTGCAAAGAGTCAGACATGACTAAGTGATGGAACTGAACTGAACTGAGACTTGAGAAAAAGAAAGAAAACACTAATGACTGACCCTGATGCTGGGAAGGATTGGGGACAGGAGGAGAAAGGGACGACCGAGGATGAGATGGCTGGATGGCATCACAGACTCAATGGACGTGAGTCTGAGTGAACTCCGGGAGTTGGTGATGGACAGGGAGGCCTGGCGTACTGCGATTCATGGGGTCGCAAAGAGTCGGACACGACTGCGCGACTGAACTGAACTGAACTGAATATCACAAGTGAAGAAGGGAATCACAATGGACGTGAGTCTGAGTGAACTCCGGGAGTTGGTGATGGACAGGGAGGCCTGGCGTACTGCGATTCATGGGGTCGCAAAGAGTCGGACACGACTGCGCGACTGAACTGACTTTACTAAGGAATAAGTATTTCAGAAAGAGTAATGATTCAGAAACCAACCCTGTAAGTGGAAGCCTAAATGAATCCATCTTTAAAGGTCTAGGGAAGGCAGTTATGAGAAAATATAGTAGATACTCAGGAGTTGCATGAGTGTCTTATATCTTAGACAATTATCAAAAGCTGATATTGAAAATTGGACAAAAATATTTGACCTCCAGAATCCTTAAATAGTTGTCTTTCTGAACGGAATTGGAAATACCTCTTATGCATGCTGTTGGATATGTGGTGGTTATATAATGATCACTAACATTTTCTACTTTTGCTTTTTGTTACATAAATGTATTGCTGACTTAGGCTTTTATTTTCACCTGTTTAAATATTATTTAAATGATCAGCTAATAGTTTTGTTCATGCAAAAAAACTGGCAATAAATGGGTTAGATTTGGACCTTGGACTTAAATACACGTCTGTTTTGAGCCAAGCTTCATTTCTTTTCTATTTATTCTCTCTTAGAGATCCAGAGTCAAAAAGCAAGTGCTTGTGTCCACCAGGAAGAAGTCATGTACTGAGAGAATGTAAGGATTCCTGAGATCTTAAATTAGATCCATTTGTTTATCCCTGGAATCTTTCTAGTTCAGTGATGAAAAACCTGTGTGTGTGTGTGTGTGGTGTGTGTGTGTGTGTGTGATATCCTTAAAAGGTTGCTGAAGATACTCCTCCCTAACTTACTTTAGAATAATTTTGTGTTTTATGTATAGTAATTGTAAAAAGCAGTAATACCAGTAAATGGCCCTATAGTCTATTGTATTAGCATTTCCACTGAAATTGTCATAAGCTTGAAGAAGGTGAGCTATTGTAGAAGTGTATTAAACACAGCCTTGTTTCCTTTGCTCCAGAAGATACTGCAAGTAGATTAAATAAAATCCTGGAGATGTTTGAAAACTTCTGAGAAAAAATGAGAACTGAAACTTATTTGAAGGTGGATAGGTAGAAAGAAAAACAATTCAGCAAGAGGGGACTATTGATTACAGAGAATTTTCTTGAAAATATGAGTGCAGGAGACATTTCAAATTCACACTTATATATACACAAAAAGATCCTAAAAAAGCATGTCATAGTGCTGGAAGAGGGAAAAAAACCCAACAATTCAACTGTTGACCTACATATTCAGTTTTTGGTTTACTAGTTCCCATGCATGTAGGACAAATGATTGATCTCTCAGTCATTTATGTTTATGTATGACTCTAGTAAGTGTTCTGGTGGGATGTATAATTTTAAGTACAGAGTCTAGTATATAGTCATGACATTTAAGTTGAAAAATAACAATCATTGGATCAAAAGCTATACTGTCATATAGAATTTTTTTTAATTAGGGTTCTGGATCAATCCCATTATAATTCTTTTACTTACTTAGTTTTGAAATGGAAAGATAACATGGACAGGTATGCATCTGGATGATCAAAAATGGGAAGAGTCTCAATTTATGCCTGTAAGCAATTTTCAATGATATATTACTTTAGATGTGAAATTTATAATATCATGGATTCAAAAATCTGCACTCTAAATGAGGCAGTTAAATATTCATGCAAGTGCTTGTACCTTTCTTCTGAAAAATTCTGGTCACCAATTTTCTCTTTTATTTGTGTTAAAATGAGATCTTTATATTGTAATTTACTTCTACTATGGTTAACTTAACTTGTCAATACATTACCTCAAGATTTGTAAGACTATTTACTCTACTAATTAAAAAGTGAGGTTGCCATAGTAACTAGTAATTCTCTGCTTATGTAACCTCTAAGATTCAGAATATTTTTTATCTGAATTGCTCCATGAGCTACACTGATTTCAAATGCTCTCTTGCACTTTGGACTATAAAGGAAAATGCTTTCTTTATTCATTAAACACATTTGAGTATTTTTAGACAATTTGTTTATATTATAGACCAAGTGTCTCTGATGTTTGGGACATTTTAAAGGTGAAAATAATTTGAAAGCACTTTCAAAGAAAACCTTGGAAATGGAAAAATAGTAGTGAGGGAGTATTTGTTTAAGTAACAGTGAAGTTAGAGTTTCAATTTCAGGAAATGTTTTAAAGTGAAAAGGATCAGTCATTTGATGAATATGTTATTCTGAGGAATTCTACAAGAGAGATCACATCTTGTTATCGGGAACTATCTGATTAACTCAAAACATGTAATGCAAAGGAAGGCAGCACACTTCCATTTCTATCTTGCCCCTAATATTTCTCAACTTACTTAGGTTTTTCTTCAGATCTTAGCTGAGATGTCATATTTTCTGGGAATGTTGTTCTCACTCCCCAAGACTATATTAAGGCTCCTCCTACACGTTCACATAACACATGTTGAAGACAGTTTTATGACTAATTGCAATGGATGGTTCTCTGTCCATCATCCACTTGCTGAAGTGTCCTGGAGAAAAAGACCAGGGTCTTGCTCATGGTTGTGGGCTCAAAGAGCCTTTTAGTACCTAGCTTAGGTACTAAGAAAGAATTAGGCCCAAATAACTGTGGTGTATTCAGGGCTGTTTCTTCTTAGGTATAATGCAAAATCTTCTACTTCTAATCTGGGGCATTTTTATTTTATACCCACTGCAAGGAAGAGGGAAAAGAGGCTATAGGAAAAGTTATTTCTTGGCATTTAGCAATTAGTTGATTAACATGCAAATTTTATTCAAAGTAATATAAAATATGCATTATTATTTTTGGTTCATCAGATTGGGTTATTTTTGATTTTAATAAGATGCAACAATAATTAAGCAATTTGAAATATATAATTTAATACTAAACTAGTCTCTCAGTGGTGATGATTGCCAGGCTGCACATGAGGTTCCAGGGACATGCTCAGTTACAAGGTCCAACAGACAGCAGGCAATGGAGGGGACCTGAAAAGCAGCCCATGTTGGCGAGGATGAGAGAGGACTGTAGAATTCCAAAGAGGGTTTTGAGAGCAAGACCCAGACTAGGGGAAAGAGGGGTTTGGACTAGATTCTATGCACGTGTGTGTTATGTGCCTGGGTGCATGTTGTATATGGTCTTGGATTAAGGGCTAATGTGTTTTGGGATCTAACTGGAAGTGAATGTGAGTAGCTGGAAATGTGCATAAATGCTGTTGAGTCTGTGCATCCATACATAAATGAATGCTGCTCTCTCTGGTAGATGCTTTATAGCTACCAAAAGACAAGTCTTCTAAATTCTTGAAATTAATAGAACTTGACTATTTAAGAATTAAAGAAATTCTCATATGGGTTTTCTTGCCTTTATTATTCTGATAAGCCAGCAGGGGGAAGTCACACATTACTTTTTGGTGGGCTTTAGGGCCATTTCTTCAGATTTTTTCTTAAAAAGGTCTATCTTCTTGCTAAAAAAATTAAATAATTTAGGATAGGGTGCTTATAGTTATAACTGTCGTAGCCCCACTAAGTATCAATCCTTAAAAAACAGCCTTAAACTTTAAGTTTCTTATTTTTTCTAGAAAAAAAGATAAAACACTTCAATATTCATTGTAAAAGTTATTGCCTTGTTGTTGACACTTATAATGCTTCCAAATTGCTAGTTCCACTTGTGATGTAAGAAACATAATTATGAATTTAAATGACAATGTAAAAAGGAAAGGAATATCTTTTGGCCAGTTTTTAATGCTAAAGGTAAATGATTTTAATATTTGCTACTGTATTATTCATACCCTTTTTTACAGTTAAAAATGAGGAAGAAGGGAATATTTTAAATTTCAAGATACAGACAAAAATAGCTCTTTGTCAACACAAAACATAATATGGGGACAGTGTAGCTATTGTCTCTGAGAATATAAGAGCTGATTGCATCATATTGTGTGTATTCTGTACGAAAAACACTGTAATGCTTACATGGCTAGTAGTGGGATGATCGAAGTCAATATATTGTGCAGTTTTGAGTGACATGGAAGGATAACACCATTATTCTTTGTATTTTAGTCTCTGTACTAAGTTAATCATGTTCACTGTTCCATCATCAATTGTCATTCACTCAGTTTGTAGGATGTGAGCATCTGCATTTAATGTTATTGTATTGTTTCTGTTTACTACAGCTGTCTGCAATAGACTCAAATGACAATTTTACAGCTACAAAAAGGTCACAAAAATAAACATTCAAAATAGAAATATCTTACTTTGCAACAAGTATACAATCTGAGTGAGATATCTAAAGTTATGAAAATTGAAGTGAATTTATCACATTATATATAAACTCATCTGTTTGTAAGTTACTGTGCATTTTCAAAAGTAAATCACTAGGTAGCATTTATCTTTGAAATCACAAATTTTCACTCATCATGATTCTTCCATATTGTTGATTATATAAACTATAAATGTTTAAAGAAATTACAGAGAGAAAGAATAGAAAATAATGTTCACATACTTAAATGAATATGGGAAAATACAAAAAGATAAGTATGAAATAAGACTCAAATCAATAAAGAGAATGTATTTAAAATGGCATATATGAGAAAAACAAAGATATATAATTTGTATATTTTGAAAACTTTTAATTATCACACACACACACAGACACACACCTGCTTAAGAGGAAAAAATTGCAGTGGGAGAGCAAGCAGAAGGAAAAGGTGACAAGATAGCTTTACTTTCAAATCTGTGTCTGTCATCACCAGAACTTCTTTAAAAATGTTAAAGCAAGAGTGTATCTAGTGCCTAGCTCTCAGAAGAATACTCTTAAATGCTACTGAACTGAAATCACACATGGCTTAGGAATAGGAATTAAAAATTAAGTAAAAATGATTTCACTGATAGAAATATTCTGAATTATGAGCCTTTCCACTCACTCACTACTGGCATCACAACTTTAGCCATTCTATTCAGAAGGAGTGGGTTTTCTCCTAAAGGTCTATGAATTTTAAAGCTGTGAGAACATAGCAGTTAGATGTTGTCTAGTGCAAACCGGATCTAGATTGGTTTTGTGCATAGACTATAGATACTGAAAAAGTATCAATAATCTTTATACAGTGGCAAAAAGATATACAGGATAAATGGCAATTAAAATTTATGTAACTTTTAAATTTAAATGTAATCATAGAAAATCACCCCATTTTTATCTCTGCTGATTGGAGATCAGAACTGATATTACAATTACATGATATGATATATGATAGATTCAAATGCAAGGATTATTTATTACCCAAGACTTACTTCAGTTTCCTTTGATGCCATCTGATGTTGTTATTTGTAATATCTTTGTGTTAACTTACCTCGGTAATTTACAAACACCTACATAGTCTTAACCGGAGAGGGCAATGGCACCCCACTTCAGTACTCTTGCCTGGAAAATCCCATGGACAGAGGAGCCTGGTAAGCTGCAGTCCATGGGGTTGTGAAGAGTGGGACACGACTCAGTGACTTCACTTTCACTTTTCACTTTCCTGCATTGGAGAAAGAAATGGCAACCCACTCCAGTGTTCTTGCCTGGAGAATCCCAGGGATGGGGGAGCCTGGTGGGCTGCCATCCATTGGGTTGAACAGAATCGGACATGACTGAAGCGACTTAGCAGCAGCAGCAGCAGCATATAGTCTTACAAAAAGGAGTGCTAGGGCTTTGGCTTAAAATGCTCACTTACATTTAATACGGGGCTCCCCTGGTGGCTCTGATGGTGAAGAATACACCTGCAATGCAGGAGACCTGGTTTTGATCCCCAGGTCAAGAAGATTCCCTGAAGAAAGAAGAGACTACCCACTCCAGTATTCTTGCGTGGAGAATTCCATGGAGAGAGGCACCGGTGGGCTATTGTCCATGGGGTTGCAAAGACTTGGACACACATTTAATATTACAGAAATTTACATGTTGGGACTAAATGGCCTGAAGTTCAAGTATGTAAGATAAAATGGAAATAATGCAACCTACTGAAATCATATTGTGCCAATATTCAGGCAGGGCACAGAGAAAGACAAAACAGGTTTTGAAACCAATCAAATTAATCACAGCCTAAGCTGGGAAATAGAGAGGCAAAGATTGCTACTCATCAGGTCATGCTGGGATGATGAAGGAAACAAGATCTGATCATTTGATTATGGGCTTATAGGTACAGAATCGTGGGAACACTTCTCAAGTAACTAAGTTCTGGTAATGTGTGGATATTCCTGCAGGTTGGAAGCATAAATGAATCTCTCTTATAACTCATAGTTTGTTTCAAGGCAAGGGCCCAAACAGAACCAAAACTGTGCAAGTCTCAAATCAAGTAACAATTTTTGATACACAGAAAATAATACAGAGGGAGCTAATAGTGTGAAATCGAAAAGCAGAATATCAGTGTAGAAGTTCTTGAAGTATATGAGTCAGGATCCTATAAATACAATTGCAGGCTTCTGACTTTCATTTTAGTTTCACACTGACCACTTAAAAACTTTTTTGGGTCCAATATTTACCCAGTTCTACTTCAGAAAGATAATTTGAGTTTCTGGAATTCTGGCTGAGGAAAGATGAAGAAGATGATTAAGGCCAGAACTGTTTTCCTGTCAGCTCCTATCTGTTTTCTCCTTGAGTTTAACAGTGCCATCTCCAGAAATTTCTTAATGACATGACATGTTTGTTGATAATAGGTATTTACCTGTGTGATGAAGTGAAGGCAGGTAATACTGGCCTCTAAGAATTTTCCTCAGTTTCCTCACTTATGAAAAGGAGATGTTAATGTCTTCTTTCTATGGTTGCTGTAAAGATAATTAAGTGATATATGTAGACTGCTTACAGGAACACCTGACAGGTGGAAGATGCTTAATTGGCTAACAACTATTTCTGTAGCCACAAGATTCTCTTCACTAACTATTTAAAATCTTCATCATTTGGAAGTGGATGAAGTCTTCAAACTTAGGTGATCTCAAATACATTTTCATACTTTCTGCCCTAAAAATATAATAGAAAATAAGTTACTGCTAAGGAAATATTGGTAGTTCATAAAATTTTCAAATCTTCAAAGTCTGTGTATTTTGGGACACCAAATTATATAAGCCAATACAAGTACTTGTTCTGTATTTTAATGAGTGAAACTGACATCATAACTTCTTAATGTAATGTATTTTCATGGCTCCTGTCACTGTGAATACCAAGTGTTCAAAGAAATACATTTAAAAAGAAATGGATATGTGAATGCTTTTGGTCCCCACTCTCTTCTAGCCATGACAGATGAAGTGAGGGATGAAAGAGCTCATTATTTTGAAGAAATGACACCTTCAATTAAAATGGCAGTGCTCTTTTCCTTTCTTATAAATACCTTTTATAGTAAAAGCTAAATACCTCTTATGGGTTGAATTTTGTCCCCTCCAAATTTATATGTTGAAGTCCTAACTCCTAGTACCACAGAATGTGACCTTATTTAGAAATATGATCATTGCAGATATAATTAGTATGATGTTACACTGAGTCAAATGAGCCCCCATGCAATATGAACAAGGGTCTTATTAAAAGGAGAAATTTGAACACAGACATGCATCCAGGGAAACCAGCATATGAATATGAAGGCAGAGACTGGGGTGATGCTTCTAAAAACCAAGGATGCCAAAGATTGTTTTAAAAAAACCCACCATAAGCCTGGAGAGACATAAGTAACAGATTCTCCCTCATAGCCACCTTGCTCTCAGATTTTCAGCCTCCAGAACTATGAAACAATAAATTCCACTGTTTAAGCCACCTGGTTTGTGATACTTTGTTAAGGTAGCTCCAGTCAACTTATACAAACCGTACTATTTGCTGAAATACAAGTTCTGGGGAATTGTGTATAAATCTGTATTAGGCTTCTATTGCTGAGAAATGAATTGCCACAATTTGGTCTTCCTAGTGGCTCAGTTGGTAAAGAATCCACCTGCAGTGAAGGAGACATGGGTTCAGTCCCTGGTCTGGGAAGATCCCCTGGAGGAGGGCATGACAACCCACTCCAGTATTCTTGCCTGGAGAATCTCGTGAACAGAGGAGCCTGGCAGTCCATTGGGTTGCAAAGAGCTGGACTTGATTGAACTACTAAACACAGCATAGCAACTTAAAACTATACAAATTTGTTCTCTGAGAGTGTATGTGATCAAGGGTCTAGGCACAGGTGGGTGAAGCCTCTTCATATGTTCTCACAAGGCTGCAGTCAAGGGATCAGCCAGGCTATGTTCTCATCTGAAGGCTTAACTAGGGAAGAATCTAAAGCCAAGCTCACTGAAGTTGTTTACAGAAATATTTTCCTTGTGCCTATATGACTGAAGTCTTTTTTTTTTTTTTTGGCTAGCTGTTGTATGTGGACTATTCTCATTTCCTAAAGTCTGTCTTCTGCTCCTTGCTAGCTGCTGTCCTCCACAATCAATTCACAAGACTGTCATTGTTCAGTGCTTGCAGGAGAATCTCTTTAAGGTCAGTCTACGAAGACAGAGTCTTATATAATTTAAGGTAATCATGGGAGTGACAGTTTGACCATAAAGAAGGCTGAGTGCCTAAGAATTGAACTGTGGTGCTGGAGAAGACTCTTGAGAGTCTCTTGGACAGCAAGGAGATCAAACCAGTCAAATTCTAAAGGAAAACAACCCTAAGTATTCATGGAAGGATGGATACTGAAGCTAAAGCTCCAATACTTTGGCCACCTGATGTGAAGAGTTGACTTATTGGAAAAGATCCTGTCCCAACTTGCTGGGACAAGTTGAGAGCAAGAGGTGAAGGGAGTGACAGAGGATGAGATAGTTAGATGACATCAGTGACTCACTGGACATGAATTTGAGGAAACTCAAGGAGATAGTGGTAGATAGAGAAGCCTGGCATGCTGCAATTCACTAGGTCGCAAAGAGTTGGACGCGACTTAGTGACTGAACAACAATTATGGAAGTAACATTCCCTTGCCTTTCCAGATTCTGTTGGTTAGATGCATTTACAGTTTTGACCTACACTCAAGGGGAGTTAATTGCCCAAGGATGGAACTAACTGGGGGTTACCCTAGGGCAAGTTGACCACAATAGCAAAAAGCATCTCTCTCTCTTTTATTTTTTTAGTAATGAAAAAGCATGATCAGCATTGATAAGCATGCACGCGCGCACACACACACACTCAACTAGGGAAGCAGATCAGCTATTCAATTAGAAAATAATTATAGCATTACAGGGCCTGTAACTCTGTAATAATCTAGTTCTGAAGACAGAGATATAATGTTATTTTTACCTGTAGAAGATTAAGTAGTACAAACACTGCCATTCTTCAAAAGTCCTTTGGTTTAAATTTTTTTCAAGCTATGATTGAATTTATTAACACATTTTATACACAAAAAAGATACATTTAAACACTATCGTACACCTGAATTAAAATGTTTATACTTATATGGGAAAGAAACATGAAGATATTTTTAAATTATAAGAATGAAAAGAAAGACATATTAATTAACCAGAATAATTGATAAACATTTAATTTACTAGTTCTTTCAATAAGAGATATAACCAAATATGGCTAAGAAAATATCAAAGAAACTAATATTATAGATAAATTTGGGAAATTTTTATTAAATACAATTGAGTAGTTTTTTCAATTACTGGATTTATTTATTCTGAAAAATATTAGGTACTGTGATTCAGTTATATACTAGAAGTGAAATTATACTTTAGTTAATACTGTAGTTTTCCAGGTACACATTCAATAGATAAAAGGAAAAATATTTCAAAGTTTAATTCCAAGTTATATACGAGCTGATTCTATGATAAGGTAGTGGACTATGTCCTCCCACTTTTGTATTTTTAAATTTGGAAAGCTGTTTTGAAGTTATATACTGCTTACTTTGATTATTAAATAGACATTCTGCAGAGTTAAAATTAAAACAGACATATCATATAAGAAGGTCAGTCAGCAAGGATTGCTTCTAAATTTTATGTCCCCAGACAACCATCAGGCAGCCAGCAGAAAAATGCATTTTGAAGCCATGGAGTCTTCAGTTTTTATCTCGTGACATTACATTGAGATTCGGCAGATGGAAGCCCAGCAGCAGACATGCAACGTGGATGCCAAATGAGGCACATATACATAGCAGAGTGGTGCCCTACCCAGGTGGTCATCTTCCCCTTTCCAGAACCTTTAACATGGCTCACTCCAAACTTGACTGTGCTGTAGCGATCCTGACACGTTCTTCAGTCATTGGTGAATGTCAGTGGGCTCTTGGCTCTCTGCGTAAGGAACTTTCGCATGCTCTCTGCTCTGTACATATGTCCAAGTTGGCAGCCAGTTGGCATGGCTGCTGATGTGTCTCTATCTGTCAGATCTCTTCATCACCTTTGGGATGGAGATAGACGATACAAGTATGTCAGCAAGAATGTTACCATTGGCTGTGGAAAAATATCGAGGGAAATAAAAATTAGGAGATATTTTGGAAGAGACTTGGTAAATTATCTTTGTCATCCAAACCAAGTATCTTTTTATCTTATGGAATACAGGGACAATCCAATTAAAATACGAAAAATTTTAGGCCTTTTTGAGCCAAGAATTTGAATAGTCTTCAACAGTTAATGAACAAACCACACTTTGTGCATTTGAGCCAAAGCGAGTGCAGCTCAAGCTTAAAGAGGGACTAGAATGGTTTTTTGAATGACATATTAGGCAGGGTATTTCTTTTTTTTTGTTTTTTTGTTTTGTTTTTAATTAATTTTTATTTTTTAGTTTGTTTTGCTTTACAATACTGTATTCGTTTTGTTACACATTGACATGAATTAGCCATGAGTGTACATGAACTCCCAATCCCGACCCCCACCTCCACCCTCCCGCCCCACACCCTCTCTCTGGATTATCCCCGTGCATCAGTCCCTAGCATCCTGCATCCTGCATCAAACCTGGACTGGCTATTCGTTTCGCTTATGATATCACACATGTTACATTGCCACTCTGCCAACCATCCCACCCTCTCCCTCTCCCACAGAGTCCAAAAGGCCATTCTATACAACTGTGTCTCTTTTGCTGTCTTGCGTACAGGTTTATCATTACCATCATTCTAAATTCCATATATATGTGTAAGTATACTGTATTGATGTTTTTCTTTCTGGCTTACTTCACTCTGTATAATCGGCTCCAGCGTCATCCACCTCATTAAAACTGATTCAAATGTATTCTTTTTAATAGCTGAGTAATACTCCATTGTGTATATGTACCACAGCTTTCTTATCCATTCATCTGCTGATGGACATCTAGGTTGCTTCCATGTCCTGGCTATTATAAACAGTGCCGCAATGAACATTGGGGTACACGTGTCTCTTTCAATTCTGGTTTCCTCGGTGTGTATGCCCAGCAGTGGGATCGCTGGATCATAAGGCAGTTCTATTTGCAATTTTTTAAGGAATCTCCACACTGTTTTCCATAGTGGCTGTACTAATTTGCATTCCCACCAACAGTGTAAGAGGGTTCCCTTTTCTCCACACCCTCTCCAGCATTTATTGCTTGTTGACTTTTGCATCGCAGCCATTCTGACTGGTGTGAAATGGTACCTCATTGTGGTTTTGATTTGCATTTCTCTGATAATGAGTGATGTTGAGCATCTTTTCATGTGTTTGTTAGCCATTCGTATGTCTTCTTTGGAGAAGTGTCTATTTAGTTCTTTGGCCCATTTTTTGATTGGGTCATTTATTTTTCTGGAGTTGAGCTGCATAAGCTGCTTGTATATTTTTGAGATTAGTTGTTTGTCTGTTGTTTCATTTGTTATTATTTTCTCCCATTCAGAAGGCTGTCTTTTCACCTTGCTTATAGTTTCCTTGGTAAATTATCTTTGTCATCCAAACCAAGTATCTTTTTATCTTATGGAATACAGGGACAATCCAATTAAAATACGAAAAATTTTAGGCCTTTTTGAGCCAAGAATTTGAATAGTCTTCAACAGTTAATGAACAAACCACACTTCGTGCATTTGAGCCAAAGCGAGTGAGCTCAAGCTTAAAGAGGGACTAGAATGGTTTTTTGAATGACATATTAGGCAGGGTATTTCTTTTTTAAAAAGCTCAATATCCAGTATTTTTAATTGATTAAAATTACAATAATAGATTATTATTATTATAGAATGAAATAGAATCATGTAAATGTTCTAAATATTTTCAAACATTTTTAGGATTATGTGTACATTTCAACAATCATAGGCACATAAGTCTACACTTCCTATTTGCCCTACCCAAAGCCCAGCTAATGGAAGACACCTAAATCATTTTGCTTTAAATTTATCAGGTAACCTTGACAGAATTGCTTGAACCAGTTCCATTTAAAATTAACTTTTCCATAATCTTTTCATTTCAGTGATGGTCTCTTTAATTTCTATACTCATTCATCCCATTCATTCATACGAACAAATATTTACTGAACTTATTATCACCTGTCCAACCCTTTAAGTAGTTCCCCTGACTAAGTTCCCTAGTTAATTTCATAAAATCACTAGCCACTCACTTACTCATTCACTTGAGACAAATACTTGAGAATCATTCTTGATTTTTTCCTTTCACTGACCTCTCACAGGCAATCAAGTTCTTATTCTTCTTAATTCTGTTTCCTAAATATCACAGATTAGTCATTCTATTTCAAATGCCAGCAGCAGTATTCTTTCCTTATGTATTCAAGTGACCATGAATAGGACTATATAACCTAGACTTTGGGAAATATACCAATCTTAACCTGTTTTATGATTGCAAGAATGCATTTTCACAAAGGAGATAAATATTATAACTTTTAACAGTCTTAGGGAGATTAATTATGGAGTAATAAGAATAGGAAAGATGTCTTCATGTGGCTCAGTGGAAAAGAATCTGCCTGCCCAACAGGAGACTTGGGTTCGATCCCTGGGTCAGGGAGATCCCCTGGAGAAGGAGATGGCAATGCACTGCAATATTCTTGCCTGGAAAATCCCATGGACAGAGGAGCCTGGCAGGTTAGAGTCCATAGGGCTGCACAGAGTCAGGCATACTGAATGACTAAACAACAACAACAACATGGAACAGGAACTGAGATAATTGTCTAAGGAAAGACTTCTTCCTTTTGAATCAGAGTGGTCGTGGTGGACAATTTCATCTCATTTTTAGATGTGGAACAGTTGTCAAACTGTTCTTTCCTGAAGTAAACTTATCCTATTAAAATGATACCTCTAAGTTAGGAATGGAAACCTTGACCTTGACTTTTCTGCCATCGCCTTGACAGCATAGCAATAGCAGAAGAGAGTAGCCTTAATCCAGGGCAACATCTCTGATCTATTGTAGGTCGAGGGGAATTATCTGAGTGCCAGACTGATGGGTGAGGAAAAAAAAATGTGAATAATAGAACTGTTTTGATTCTAGGGCACAAAAAAGGATGGGAGAACTTGAATGAAGATGTATTTCATATTTACCTAGGCAAGTGGTGACTGTGAATCCTGACCTCAGTCATCATTGTTTGAGTCCTCTGTGTGTGCTAAGTCGCTTCAGTCATGTCTGACTCTGTGCAACCCTATGGACTGTAGCCTGCCAGGCTTCTCTGTCCATGGAATTCTTCAGGCAAGAATCCAGGGGTGGGTTGCCATGCCCATGTCTCTTATGTCTCCTATATTGGCAGACAGGTTCTTAACCACTAGCATCACCTGGGAAGCCCTGAGTCTTCTGAAACTGCAGTATAATTCTGTGGTTATAAACATGAGATCTGCTGATAGATTCTGTGAGTATGAATTAGGACACCCTTGATCTTGAATTAGGATACTCTTGATAGCAAATAATTTAACTTCCCTAAGTCTCAGTTAGCTCAAAAATAAAGAGGAAAAAATAATGATAATATTCATCTTGTGATGATATAAAAGTGAAAGTCGCTCAGTCCTGTCTGACTCTTTGTGACGCCATGGACTGTACAATCCACGGAATTCTCCAGACCAGAATACTGGAGCAGGTAGCCATTCCCTTCTCCAGGGCATCTTCCCAACCCAGGGATTGAATCCAGGTCTCCCGCTTTGCAGGTATATTCTTATCATCTGAATCACCAGGGAAGCCCTGAAAGTGGAAGTTGCTCAGTTGTGCCGACTTTTTGCTACCCCCCCATGGACTATGCAATCCACAGAATTCTCTAGGCCAGAATACTGGAGTGGGTAGCCTTTCCCTTCTCCAGGGGGTCTTTCCAAGCCAGGGATCGAACCCAGGTCTGCCACTCTGCAGGTGAATTTTTTACCAGCTGAGCCATAGGGAAGCCCAAGAATATTGGAATGGGTAGCCTATCCCTTTTCCAGTGGATCTTCCTGACCCAGGAATTGAACCAGGGTCTCCTGCATTGCAGGCAAATTCCTTACCAGCTGAGCTACCAGGGAAGCCCTGATGGTGCAATGAGGTTTAATTGAGATAACACACATAAACATTTAGAATCGTATTTGCTCCAGTGACAAGTAGATGGAAGAGATATGTTAGCTACGACTATATTTCAAACAAAGTGACTGAACGTGCCACTTGTGCTGACTTAGCTTCCTCATTTCACTGGCCTCCAGACTGCCCTCTCTAAACCATCCTCCAATACAGCTAGCAGAATTGCCAGAATGTGTTATTTAAAACTAGAATCGATTATGTCATTCCCCAAGTTAGCTTTCTTCAGGCACTTTACATAGCTTTGGTTAGACCAAAATTTCTCACTATGGAATGTAAAGAGGGTGACCATGTGATTTATCATCTAAGCTTAAGAGTGGAAAGTTTGCCTTATTAATAATTACTCTGGGACAACAGGTATAACTCACGCAAATAGGGATTTTTGGTTACCATGGTTATAAAGTTCTTCTGCGGTCTGGCTTCCAACCTCACAGGTTAATTTCTTAGTTCTTGTCCCAGCAGTTCCTAAACTATCATGTTTCTCTGTGCCTTTGAATGCAGCCATTACAACTTTCACTCTCTTCATTCTTTCACTGAATTTATATCTGTCACTTTAAGTCATTGCTGAGTTCTGAAAATCTCTCTGGATTCCTGAATTCTGACTCATTTGTGTGTCTATGTGTATGCAATATGACACAGCTTATCTTTATCATTTTAATAATAATGATATAGTTGCTAACTATATAACATCTTTTATTCCAGGCACACTGATCCCAGAATAGGTGCTTTATATGTGCTTTTTCTAAACAATCTTGCAATGTGTATATATATATATGTATGTATATATATATATGTGTATACATACTCATATATAATTTCTGAAGTTTCTAAAAAAAACTGAAGTCCAGGGAAGTTAAGTGACTTCCTGGGGTCCTCATAGCTAATAAAGGGCAGAGGCAATGTTTAAGTTCAGATTGATCTGTATTTAAGCCCATCTATTTACCAAATTGCTCTCTCATCAAAACTATTGCAAAGACTTGTAATGAACATTTGCCTTGTCTTCCCACCTACATCATCAATTTCTTGAAGGGTAATACCATTCCTTATTCATTGTTTTCTTTAAACTCCCTATACCTTGTCCAGTGTTTGGCACATAAGCATGAGCAGGAAGCACTTAACAAATGTTTGATAGATGAGTTGACCATTTCAACGACTTAGTAAACAATAACCAGTTCCTATCAGTTTAAAGACATCCTTCCCGAGTTTTCTGCCTTCAGACACAATCCTTTTTGTGGGGGGAGGGAACTCTAGTTCTCGCGTGTTGGTCAACCATCTAATGAAGTCCTGTGAGCCTCAAACCAGCACTGGATTAAAACATTTGCAAAAAATCAAGGCAAACTTACATATACAGCAAGGGACAAAGTCTTCATAGGAGGTTGTTGGATCAGGAAAACAAAACATTTACTACGTAATACACAAGGAGTTTTATATATGGATTGCCTCTATTGTTTCATTTCAAAATTAATCAGAAATATATTTTTTCACCGACTTGCCTTAATCATTAAGAAGATGGCAGTTGTGGTAAGAATAGGATGAGGAAGAATGAGAGGTAATTTAGGAGCATAAGGTTACTGTGGAGGAGGCCAGGTCTTAATGGGATTTTAAAGCAGGGGACTTTGGATAGCTAGATGACAGTATGGCCAGATTGACAGTGTGGTGCACGGGGAGCCTGGTGAATTGAGGAAGGCAGTATCAGCCCATGAAAGAGAAGCAGTAGAAAGGAAAAACAACTTTAGGAAGTAGCGCCATAGGTAACCCTAGCTGTTCAGTTTTGTTTTGGACCAGTCCTTACCTCCTGTGAAAACTCAGGTGCAAAATGAGCCTGCCATTTGACTCATATTCCTGTCACCTTCAGGGTGACTGCTGCAGACACAGATGGGACACCTCACAAATGTGAATCTTTGTGTGATAGAAAGAAAACTGCAAGGGTACTTTATAACATGAGCAGCTGTACATGAGCACAGCTTGGAAGGGCCTCTGTGAATCGGTCACCTTCAGTGTTTGGGGTATAAAATATTAAACTCTTACTGTATCTCAACATAACACAGAAATCCTCTCAGTTTTTATTTCTACTTTGGTTTTAGTCACATATCAAAAAAGACATGCAAAAATGAATGAGATACAGCTCAACACTGAGAACATCCCAGTGTGGATGGCTCAGAGGTGGCCTCCATAAATGATGCCTCAAATACGTGCGTGCTCAGCCGCTTCAGGCATGTCTGACTCTGCAACCTCATGGACTCATAGGCTCCTCTGTCCATGGGATTCTCCATGCAAGAATCCTGGAGTGAGTTGCCCTGCCCTCCTCCAGGGAATCTCAACCCAGGGATTGAACCTGCATCTCCAGCATATTACAGGTGGAGCCTTTACTCACTGAGCCACCTGGGAAGCCCTCAGTGGCTCAAACTAAAAACTGAATTCTATTCTCAACTTTGCCATTATTGGCCTTGTAACCATGAGTAAATCTCTTGGGCTTTTTGTGTCTCTAGTTCCTTATGTTTTACTTGAGGACTAGTGCAGAATAATTCAATTCCGAACGTACTTTGCAGCTTTACAAATTTGTATTATTTTTGACAAAGCTAAAAGTGCTAAAAGAATGGAATGAAGTTTTGGAGTCAGCCAAATCTGAGTTAAAATCATCAAACCACCAGTGAGTGACCTTGAGAAAGCAATGGAGCCACCTACAGCATATTTTTCATCCGTAAAATGGGAATATTATTGCTGTCCTTGCAGGCTTGCAGTGGCTACAATTGAGATTGAATGTAAAGGTGGCAACATAAAGCTGGTGTACAAAAGGTTCTGAAAAATAGGGTTATTTTCAGGATATTTTTATAGACCAAGGGAAATCTCATTTCCTGTGAGAGCCATGCCAAATGGGATGCTCAAGTTATTGTTTGCACTCCTCACCCGTGAAGGTGTCCGTGAATTGAAATTAGCACTGTGTGTGTGAGTCTCATGGGATTCGAGTGTTGCTAAGGCAACCACTAATTTCCAAATCAGGGTAAATAGTTTCACAGAATGTACAGTTTCCTTTAACAAATTGGATTCTAGTGAAGGGCGCACCTTTCCTTCTGCTGCTCTGCGCCCAAGTCCGGGTTGTGCGCCTGCAGTTCTGTGTGTGGGGGGCCGCTTTCATCCTTTGTCAGCAACACTCGGAAGGCAACAGCCAGTAACGGAGATCCCTGAGGTCTGTCAGCTTTACCTAGTCTTTACCTTTTGTACTTTGTCAAGTTGGAGTCACATTTCTTGACTCACACAGTAGGGCACTGAAACAGCTGCTTGGCACCTTCATGTAATAGACTTCTAAGCAAAGATGCCATGCAGTTTGCAGTCATCTCGTTCTGCCCTCTCCTTCCCACTCTGCAACTATCCTTATTTCCCCTACTCACTCATATGAATTCCTGCCGAGAATGAACCTATTATTAAGCCAGCATTGCCTCTCCTGCTACATTCTTGTGTTAAATTAGTCCTCTTCATTGTTGCAAATAATAGGCGACCATTTATATATCAATGAAAATTCACTGCACTGCTGTGGGGTTATTTCAGTCCTCCATAAACCACACGTTTCTGCTATTGTTTATGATTTTAAGTGATTTGAAGTCAGTATTGCTTTATTTAAAATCTTTTCTTTTGGAAGTGGTGACCATTCTTCCTCCTGTTCTTAGCATATTTTCTCTTTGAATTCCTTGGAACAATGGGTACTTAACAGTGGCATCTTTTTTGTACTAATTCTTAGTATTGGCTTCTGCTTTTGAATATGCTAGTAGCAAGGCATGAATACAATGCTAACAATTCAAGGAAGCATGTTAATTAGCTTTCTTAAGAATATGGAGGAGAATTTAGGATTATTTATTCTTTTCTGATCAAGACTTGAAGTCAGAAAAAGCCTCACTAGCTTTCTCAGAGCTCTCCTAGGAAAAAGCTTGGCCTTTCACCTTTGCTGAGGTTCTCCCTTATGCCAGGCACAGTGTTGGGCCTCTCATGCACAGTCACCCTTAGAACTGGAAATAACTGCAAATTAGGGATTATCACGTGCATTTTACTTTTGTGAAAATTGATTGGAATTTTTAAAGATCTTACAGTAAAAAAGTATTCAATCTGGAAATTTCATGTATCTCTGCAACGTATTAAAATTACTGATAGAATCCACTAAGCAAACATTTCTCCCCATGCCTGAAGGATTAAAAAAATTGCAAAGTATGTTGTACATGAAATAAACATGTATACATTTAGTTTAAAAATAATAAAATGAACACATTTGTACTCTCTATCCCCTTAAGGAAAAGAATCTACCATCCTACTCTGCCTGTCCTGAGCCTATTGGCCCAGATCCATAGCTCAGTATCTTAATTAGGAGAAATAGCCCTTATAGGCTACTTTACCCAGTTCCCTTTCACCTGTGTTAGCTCAGTCTGAACTGTAGCAGGAAATTTGGTTTCTCAGCTCTTCTATTACACATGTCAGTAATTTTTTGATTAAATTTTCTGTAATGCAAGTATTTAAAGTGATATCAGTTTTTAGATTCTCATTAATGGATCTCAAAAAATGAACTCTGCATTTTCCTCCTTGATCATACCTCTCCATCAACATGAGAAGTAACCACTATCTTGATTTTTAATTTTAGCATTCTTATGATTTTCTTTACTGGTTTTACCACTTTTGTATCCTTAAACATTATAATCTTTACTTTTGTCAGTTTTGTACTTTTGACTTGCTTTTTTTCAAAATGTTTCTGAGATTCATGCATATTATATGTGCAGCAGTTCATTAATTTTCTGTAAAGCATAATATTCCACTGTATGAAATAGCATAACATATCTTTTCTCTGTGATACACTTTTGTCTGTTTCCAGTTTTTACTTGTATGAACATGCTACCATGAACATTTTGATATGTGATTCCTGGTACATATGTGCAAGAGTTTCTCTAGTACATATGCCTGTGGATGAAACTGCAGGGCTATAGACCATAGAAATGTTCAGGTTCACATGATAATTCCAAACTGTTTCCCAAAGTGATTACACCAATTTATAATCCCACCACTGAAAAAGTGTCCCAGTCATTTCAAATCCTGAACTGAAAGTCACCTGCTCTTCAAGTGTTTGACAAATCAGAGGATCTATGGACTGAAAGCAGGCTTGAGAGATAGCTTTTTGCTAGAAGTTTAACTGGAAAGATTGTGCAACCTCGATAGAGAGCCTGAGCAGGGTGGATCGCTAGCAGTTGAGAAGAGATTAAGCAACACAGCAATAAGAGTCACTGCCATGTCAACGGAGCAAAGTTTGGATGTTTCCTGGGTGTGTGGATATGTAGTGGGATGGTATCTATCAAAATTTCTACAAAGAATATCCCCAAAAGAAAGGTTTATCTTTGAACATACACCAAGATGAGAGAACACCAATCCTGATTTCTGAAGTACCAGTCAACCAGTAAAATTAGACTTTCCTGCTCTTTTCCTGTCTCTCCTTCTTCCTCTTCCCAGGTCCAACAGAAACTGAGTGTTGGACAGTGGGAAAAACAAGAGGGGCACAAGATGGAGAAATAGTGAGAATGTCAACCACACTGCCTTAACGTTAGGTTCAGCATAAAGCGTGCTAGTGCTGAGCCAGAGGACAGCTTCACCTTTATATTTCTGAGTTTTACTATTACATACACCGAATAACTTAATTACCTGAATGAAAATGTTTTGTGAATAAGAGTGACAGGAGAACATTTGAGAGTGATGAGAAAAATCATTGTGAAAAAAGCGTTTGAATATAAACAGTTACTTCTTCTCTATCTGAAACATATATATATATATATAAGTTCAGTGTATATATGTATATATACACACACATATATACATATATATAAGTTCAGTATAAACCCAGTGGGCTCAGTGTATACATGTATGTATGTGTGTGTGTGTGTGTGTGTGTGTGTGTGTGTATAAACCCAGTGGCACAAAGGAAATTGGAAAGGAGGCAATTATAGCAGACCCAGCAGTAAAAATTTTGGAGCCTGAAAACCAGCAGGACAACAGGTAACAGGTAAAGCAGAAACAAGAAAGCTGAATTCTCCACAGTAGGAGGGCTGGCAGTCAATTCAATTTAATTAAAGAATTACTAAAAGGCTCAGGAGTTGGTTAGCACTAGAGACCTGTAGAAGTGGAGGTGAAGTTGGGTGAAGAAGAATCATTGGATTTCTGTTTAAAAACCATTAGACTCTCTAGGTTCCCTCCAGATTGTTTCATGCCCTTCCTCTCTTCCTCCACAGCCCTGTCTCCTATATTTCCAAATAATGTATTTTATATTCTTCTTTCTGACTTCTCCCATTTAGGCAGTATCTTTTTACTCCCCTACATATTTTTTCTATCCCTGGTAGTTTTGCTGTCAGTCATTTGGATGATTAATGTATCATGTTTACATTATTTCGATTAGGTAAATTGTATTTATTGCTAAGCCATAGAGGATACTTATTTTTCCTGAATGTATTTTTGTTTTTCATGGCATTGATAAAGACTTTCCTTTTAAACCTTGATTGCCTTTATATGCCTTTAACCAGAGGAATAAAATGATGGGCCATATGGGATGTTCAGTAATCAGAACACCCACATTCACAGGACTAAGGCTTTGGGGAAAAACTGAATTTGATGACAGAGCAAGAGATTTCAGAACTGGAATTACCAGGCAAGTCATATTGATTAGGGAGGCAAGATGTCACTTTGGATCATTTAATCTAATGTACTATATTCTTTGCACTGTGTTATAACCTTAGAACATAAGCACATTATTTTCAGTACTGTCTAGGCTTCACCTATCACATTCTAGTGTTGTCAGAGGGACAAATAATCAAAATTATATCACAGTGTATTTGAAGATGAGTATAGTGGTAGGAGTGATGGTAAATCAGGAAAAACTCAGGGTTGTAGACTTGATGATTCTTATAAGACAGATAGTAATTAACTAGATGGAATAAAGGAAAGTGAAGTTTCAGACAAAAGAGTCAATATTTATAGAATTGCTAGGTATATATTTTAGAGGAAATATTTTCAAGCGCTATTGAGGATAGATCTGGAGGAAGTTAGATTTGTGTGCAGCTAATGCAGTAGTCTAGGCAGAAAATGATGAGGGATTAAAATAACACACTGCCCAGAAATCAAGGAACTGACTTGAGAGCTGGCATAACGTCGGAATTAATAGGAAAGTGTTACCACCCGCAAGAGTGAAGGAATCAGTGCAGTCTTGGGTAGCAGAGAGGCTTTAGTTCAGAGTTATTAGATGGGCAATCATGCCATTCCCTGAGATATCTAACAGGAAGAAGATAGATTTGGGTGGAAGATGATGGGTTTTAGATTTAGTGAGTATATATTATTTGTGGAAGATATGTGTGAAGAGGATGATGAGGTAAGAAAACAATTTAAGATGTAAATTATTTTTTAATTCCTTTTCTTGGAATTAGTTGGTCATTCCTGAGTCTAGGAAGTTAGGGTATTCCACCTGCACTGCCACAAGAGAAGAGATGATCAATATAGAACAGATCAAAAGAATTCTTGGGTTTGATTTCCATAAGCTTAGGCCTTACCATAGAGAAAAGATTTTGAAAAAAAAATCTCATCATGAAAAATCATAAAAATTTTTATTTTTTGCAAATTTCTTCCTCTCTCTAGACTAAAGATGAATTTTATGGTTTCCAGAAAGGGACATCCTTTAATCACCTCCAGACTCTGGAGATATAGCAAATTACAGTGTTTCCTTACAATAAGCAAGAGTAAGAGCAGAAGAAATTTTTTCCTGGTATATTAAGGCAGACTGTCAGAGAGGGGATCACAAATTTTCCCACAGTCTTGAGTAGTTTGGGATCAAGAGATTATTTCCAATGAATCCTAGAATGGCTGGTACATGGCTAAAAGTTAGCTGAACTTAGGTCAAAGGAGAGGGGGTTGAAGAGCTGATTTTTGTGGATTGCTGAGCAAAGTAGAAACTGGGAACAGAGACCTCTCAGCAAATGACATTGTGGGTATATAAATAGATTGTCTTAAAACCCTACTGTGTCCCCAGAATCTAAAAGCAAGGCCAGGGAGAAAGCAAATTTTTCCTTTAACTGATTGAAATTAAGTTTTCATTATCAGGTAAAATGAATTCTCATAAGACAAATGAAGTTCAATTATTAAAAAATAAAGACAATCCATTTATTGAAGATGGTGAATTTGTAGATTAGACTTCATACCTGCTATATACAGTAAACAACTGGATGTGCTCTTTTGGGATGTAATTGATAAAGTTTATCTGGAGGTATTGACTTGGAAGTTATCAATATATCTGTGGTGACTGAAGGTCTAGCAAGAATCAGACAACTTGGAATAAGAGATAAAAATGTTAACAGCAAAAATGTCTGAAAAACACAAAGACTCAAATAGATGGAAGAAGATGGTCCCTTAAAGACTAGTGAGGAAGCATTTTTTAAGAAGTCTCCTTTTGAAAGAGTAACCTAAGTCTGAAAGTCTAATGTTAATGACATTGCATTTCTGTTCAAAAGGGCTGTTATCTAATGTGTCTAGGTTTCATGAGAAATACTATATATTGTTAACATGAAATGTCTTTCTTGCCTTTTATTGTTTACATAATTAAGTGACTCCTGCAGTTCTCTGTTTTGTATTAAATTTGACTTCAGGTAGAAAACGAGAAGGCAGTGGCACCCTACTCCAGTACTCTTGCCTGGAAAATCCCATGGACAGAGGAGCCTGGTGGGCTGCAGTCCATGGCGTCGTGAAGAGTCGGACACAACTGAGCAACTTCACTTTCACTTTTCGCCTTCATGCATTGGAGAAGGAAAGGCAACCCATTTCAGTGTTCTTGCCTGGAGAATCCCAGGGATGGTGGGAGCCTGGTGGGCTGCCGTTTATGGGGTCACGCAGAGTCGGACCCAACTGAAGCGACTTAGCAGCAGCAGCAGCAGCAGAAAGGGAAATTTGAATGTTGGTACACATGGACATTTCAATGAGGTTGTTTTATTTTAAAATCAGGGTTTACTACTCTCATCCCTACCCTACTTCCAGAATAAGGAACAAACACACAGAAAATATAGACTTCAAATTGCATGTATTAGATTATAGGCAGCTATCGGGCTTCCTTGGTGACTCAAAGGTTAAAGCATCTGCCTGCAATGTGGGAGACCTCGGTTCGATCCCTGGATTGGGAAGATCCCCTGGAGAAGGAAATGGAAACCCACTCTAGTGTTCTTGCCTGGAGAATCCCATGGATGTAGGAGCCTGGTGGGCTACAGTCCATGGGGTTGCAAGGAGTCAGACAGGACTGAGCGACTTCACTTTCACTTTATGGGTCATCATAGTTGTATTAGAGAGTGACCTAAAATAATAGAGCTTAGTATCTTGATAATTCTTACATCTTTGTTAAAGTTTCAGTTGTCTTCAAGTAACCCATAGTAATAAATTTCCTCTCCATGCTGGTATTCTTGAGTACTTTAGAGATATAGACTCTTATTTAGGGTGAAGCTGAAGAGGCTGCCAACGCTTCATGTGTCAGCCTTGGTAAAAACTGATGTTCATGTGTTTCTGTCAGTTGTCACCTGGGATGGATTTCAGTTGCCATTGTGAATATAAAAAGCTCACTATCCCATTACTAATTCCCATGAGTTATTTAGTCCTGTCTTTCTTTTTCTAAAGGTTAAACTCTTATCTTTCTGCTAAAAAGTTAGATAATTAACATTCTCACTTACAATGCTTCCATAACATCTGTAGATTATGCACCATTAATCAAGTTCCTCTGCAGGCATGATTGACTTTTGCAAAGAAACTTGGGGAATAAATCCTTTCTCTTTTGTAATAACTTTGTTGTATTATGCTTAAAAAAGTCTCTTTCTGAGAAACTCAATTTAGAGTAACTGTCTCTAGCTACTTAAAATGGGTATTATAAAACCATATAACAGAAATAAGAGTAAATGATGTATTTTAGAATCTTTGAATACTGACATCTCTTTGTTTGCATTAAAAACTTTAGAATTTGTGATTTCTAAAGCATTGCATATTTATAAAATCATTTGTATTGACATTTAAATTCTCCTTTTTCAAATGACAGAAGCAAAAATTAAGGATATATACTGTATTAGCATTTTAACTTGAATTTAGAATTCACTTGTATGGAAAAGACACATATAAAAATTCAGATTTTACATTCTAGGATTTCTGTGCCTGAATTATTTGTCAAGAGCACCTGCACAAGGCGAGTGCTGGGCATTTATAGAAAATATGTCCTAGAAACGATTTGTTCGTGGAAAAAATCTGTTTTATATCTGTGATGTTTCCTTGACATTTTCTTTCTGCTGTGGGTTTCTTATAATGCTTCCTTGATCTGTCTGAGGAGATAGATTGTGGGAACTTTTGGGAAGCTTTAGAGATCTATTAAACATAGGAATAAAACCTCTTCTTTTCCATCATAAAAACTTATTTTCATTCACTTCCTTTTGTTCCCTTCTCCTTTCTTTTTCCTTCCCCAAAATGAGTGGTAGAAAATACCAAAGCACTTAAAAAAATTAATTAACATAAGAATTTTTTTGTTGGATAACAAAAAATATACCTGAATTGGGTCAATAAAACTAAATACCAGTGTTCACTGCCAGATATATTAGTAAACGATCTTGGCCTAAATGGCTCTTTTTCTAAATTTTGAATGTAAGAACAACTTTCACAGGAAAAAGATTGACAATTTTGACATAGAAGCATGTACTTTTTTAATATCAGTAGTGATCACAGAGATAATTTTTTAGGTAGAGGATCCAAAGTTGTGGAAGGGAGCAGTCATAATAAAAAGAAAACAGAGTAGTTACGTTAGATTTTGATGGGATGTTCTAGTAATATTATAGAGTCTAGGTATCTTCTAAAAATTGTCGATTAATTAAGATTTTTGTAAAAGACTAAGGTCTTAAAAAGGTGAGGGGAGGAGAGGGTGAGATGTATGGAAAGGGCAACATGGAAACTTATATTACCATATGTAAAATATATAGCCAATAGGAAGGGAATTTGCCCTATGGCTAGGAAACTCAAACAGGGGCTCTGTATCAACCTATAGGGGTGGGATGGGGAGGGGAGGTGGGAGGGAAGTTCAAAAGGGAGGGGATATATGTATACTTATGGCTGATTGAGGTTGAGGTTTGACAGAAAACAACAAAATTCTGTAAAAAATTATCCTTCAATAAAAAATAAATTAAAAAAGAGGTGATACATAGAATAATTGGTCATCAAGTAATGTCACTATTTAAAAAAAATTGCTTATGAAAATCATTATATTTAGTGTTCACTTAAAGCTTAGTCTCTAACCATTTAAAAATCTTTATAAATGAGCTTATATTAACCTCTGTTTTTTCTTTTTCTGGTGATCTTCTGTTCCTCCTTAAAGAGGCAAAGAAGATGCCTTCTCTGTGAAGGTTTTATCAGAAACAATCCTTTTCTTTGCTATGAGCCTTTGCAATTTTGAGCAGAGGTTAGTCACTTTACATCTTATATTTTTGGTTTACATGTTTTGTTTCTTCATGTTAAATGTGGTCTGAGCAAGGGAAAGGGCCATATTTCAGCCATCATGTTCCCAAAAATGAGCTCAGTGCCTGATACCAGCAGTCATAGTTTAAAAAACATTTGTAAAGGTAAAAATTTTTTATATTCTTAGCATTAGGAACAAGAAGACTAAAATCTTGAGATTAGAAAATGCTTACTTCTTTCTTCAGCTTCAAAGAGCCTCCATGATTTATTATTGCTTCCTAATGGAAGACTGAGGCTTCCCTGGTGGCTTAGAGGTTAAAGCGTAATGTGGTCTGAGCAAGGGAAAGGGCCATATTTCAGCCATCATGTTCCCAAAAATGAGCTCAGTGCCTGATACCAGCAGTCATAGTTTAAAAAACATTTGTAAAGGTAAAAATTTTTTATATTCTTAGCATTAGGAACAAGAAGACTAAAATCTTGAGATTAGAAAATGCTTACTTCTTTCTTCAGCTTCAAAGAGCCTCCATGATTTATTATTGCTTCCTAATGGAAGACTGAGGCTTCCCTGGTGGCTTAGAGGTTAAAGCGTCTGCCTCAAATGAGGGAGACCCAGGTTCAATCCCTGGGTCGGGAAGATCCCCTGGAGAAGGAAATGGCAACCCACTCCAGTACTCTTGCCTGGAGAATCCCATGGACTGAGGAGCCTGGTGGGTTGCAGTCCATGGGGTCACAAAGAATCAGATACGACTGAGTGACTTTACTTACTTACTAATGGAAGACTAAATTAGGAATAAAAATATCTAAGAACTGAGATTTAAGTTGCAGATTGATTGTTGCTGTTGAGTTGCCAAGTTGAGTCCAACTCTTTTGGACCACATGAACTATAGCCCACCAGGTTCCTCTGTCCACAGGATTTTCCAGGCAAGAATACTGGAGTGGGTTGCCATTTCTTTCTCCAGGGGATCTTCTCAGCCCAGGGATCGAACCCATGTCTCTGCACATGTCTCCTGCATTGCAGGTTGATTCTTTACCACTGAGCCACCAAGGATAAAATTGTGCAATTCAGACAATATAGGGAGAAAATTTGTGATATAAACATTTTGTAAACGTGCACTTAAATGAAAGATCATTTAGAATAAATGAGGGGAACGGTCATCAGAAATTAAATGTTTGGAAAATGAGAATGTATTTCTTCATTTATCTCACTTGACCTTTAGCATAAAACAAACAATGATGTCAGCAGGTATTGAGGCTATCGAGGATACATTTGTACCCATGTGACTGAGTACCCTTAAAGGTGTGCTGTATCAAGAATTCAGCAGATAGACACAAGTAATTCTATTTACATGTTTGTTCTCACAAATTTGAATTTTAAATATATGTTTTCCTTTTATTCTTAAGTAAACTGAGAGCAAATTTGACCAAAGAAATGGAAATTGTACTTCTATGGACACTTTTAGTGTAAGCACACACAACTTCTTAGCTGTAGGCTCTCTCTTTCTCTGTCTCTCTCTCTTACTATGTATATGTTTTCATTTGAACAAGAATTTCACTGGTATATTTTTTCACTACTATATCCCCAGTAATTGGAACAGTGGCTGACATACTGGTTTTGAGTAGGAACTCAATAAATATTTGTTTCTGTATTACCAAAGTAGATTATACATAGAAATAGAAGACATGGTCTTTGTTTAGCAGCTGATGATATCTAGAGGACTAGATCACTCTAATACACATTAGTTAAACATTGTTTCTGCTAAAATTAGAAATATCCTCATTCTCTTCTCAGTCTAGTATTTAATAAAGAAAAACTAACTGCAAAACTCTGTAAGACTGTGTTGTCTATCCCCAAAGTCCAGAGGCCAAATTGATATGAACATTGGCCTATTTCCCTAGTGAATCAGTATGAACATTAATTGTAACATAAAAAAATATATTTTCTAAAAGATGCAATTATAAATATTGTTGACAAATGAGAAATCAAGTGTTTAATGAGCTGCGTTTATAGCTTCCATGGCAAAAAGAATGCTTAGCTTTAATGGCAATATATAAGATTTATGGATATCCATTTACCTTAACATTTTAGAGTTGAAAATTTTAGTTTTATTTGTTTGAAAACTCTCTCTCCTACATGGAGAGCAAGTGGAGACTGAAGAAAAAGGCAAACTACTCCAGATTGGTAGGTGGCAATTTTAATAAGCAGGGGAACTTACAAGACTCATAAGATAAGATTTCTGCACCCACTCTCTAGAATCTTAAGAGTTTATATAAAGCCTTAACTGAGTGCAGTCACAAACACAGTTCAGATGGTCTCAGTAACACCTCGCTCTCTCAAGGCTATGTCCTTGGAATAGATCCTAGTGTGTGAAAGGCAGGCAGAGTGTACCTTCCAAGGACAGGAGATAAGGCAAAGAAGCTCATTGCCTGAGTTCAACTCTTTGGTCAATCGGAGGTCACATCCTCTTGATTACCTTCTCCAAGTTTACCTTCTCCCATTATTTCTGGGACCGTGCTTTTTTATTTTTAATATGTATTTATTTTGAATTAGATAATAATTGCTTTACAATACTGTGTTGGTTTCTGCCATACATCAACATGAATCAGTCATAGGGATACATTTGTCCCCTCCCTTTTGAACCTCCCTCTCACCTCCCATCCCATCTCTAGGTAGTCACAGCAAACCAGGTTTGGTCTCCCTGTGTCGTACAGCAGAACCTTACATTTTTAAATGAAAGAGTGAGATGTAAAGCTTTTAGGACTAAACAAGGACATATCATGGGACAGTGAGTTCTTAGATTAGAATCTATGATTCCTAGCTCCCCATTTAATGCTTGTTTTAGTATACCCCTGTTGCTTATTATACAGAATAATTTAAATAAATCCATATCTATCCAAATGTTAAATTAGTTTATCATTATTATAAGGTAGAATGAAATGTTTTAATGTAAGTAACGGTCATTCATGCAAATCAGAGCAGGAAGCCATATTTTTCTTAATTGACAGAAAAACCAGATCCTCTGTATAATGCATATGTTATGAAGGGCACCATCATGTGAAAATTTTGAAAACTTCAATGTAGATAATCCGAGATTTCATGAGCCCTTGGCGTTGTAATAGGCCACGATTTTCCCTGAGTTGCCTTAATTTCTCTGACTCTTTAACTGAAATTTTGTCTGTCCATTTAAAAAATTTTAATGGTACTCTATTTCTGACCAGAGAGTTTTTCACAATCTGTTTCTGAAGGCTATTTTATGCTACCTTTCACTGACTGGAAGACTATGTTTGGGAGACTTCTATGAAATGTTATTTTTGGAAGTTGTAGAGAATTCTTTAAAGCACTCCAGTGTTTGAAAAATGGTGTATGACTCAGAAAATAATTAAAATAATGATGATGATGACAGGGAAAATTTGAGGGGGAAAGTATTCAAACTGAATCTTTGAATTAGTCTTTCAACATTTCAAGATATCAACCAGAAAGGCAGACCATGGAACATATACAAATTAATATCTTGGTCAGGTGGAGAAGTTTAAAAAATCCTTTAATAGAACTGAAAGTGTAGTTATTGATTTCTGAGCAGATAGGATTGCTAAAGGCTGAATTGCTTCTATGATTAAATCACAAGCTTCAGCTCTGGCATCAGTGTTTCCTTCAGTCAAAATCACAGAGGATATCTGCAGATCCCTAGAGCTGTTTCTCTGAGTAAACTAGTAAAACATAAATATTTCCCTGAGGGGTTTTGATCCAGTGCTAGATTAGCTGCTTGAAGTTGATCATTTCAGTTTTTCTTAGAGAGATCTATAGAAGCTAGTTACCTACTTGACTTGCCATCTGTATCTGAGAATTAAAACGGATAACAGTTGAAGCCTCTGAATTTACTTAGTGCACTGCAGGCAAGATGGAAATACAAGTTCCTAATGTTCAGCTTTTTATGTTTCACCTTCTGGGTTAGATATTATTGCTTTTAGTGCTTGAAAATATTATTTTCTAGAAAGGGAGTTAAGTATTTGAGTTCAGAATTAATCACCAACCCCTCTTTAGTCTCATGAGTAAAATAAACCACAATTAAAAAAAATCTTATAAAACAAATTAGACTTACACCTAATTTAAAACCCCAAACATAACTTGCAATATTAAAATGATTGAGCAGAGGGAGTGGGGTGGAAGAGCAGGTAAGATTTTAATCAAATAAGCTTATTAGATGATTTAAACTTGGTTATATGCAATCCCAATCATTGCCTTATTTTCTTCAATCATTGCCTTCAACCATGTTTTAGTGATTATCCTTTTATTCTGACCCATAAATAACATCTAGGGAGATCCCAAGATTTCCCCATCATTTTCTGTTATTGAAAAGTATAGTCTAGTCTTATCCAATTTAAAATTTGAATTTCATCATTGTCTCTTCTCCCAGTGATGGCCAAGCAGCATTGCATTTCCAGTACTTCACCCTTCTACCGTTCACTGTGAATTTGATTACTCTATTGATAGTGGTGGGAGGAGGCATTGCAGAAACAGGCAATCATCGTTTAAACTCACTGGTGCATATTTATGGACATAACACTGGTCAGATGTGAATGCACTCTGCCTGGCAGACATCATATGCTGCTCTTTAGACACAAATGTGCGGCTTTGGCAGCCCTGAGATGCTGCTTTCCATCCCACAATCCCAGAGGTGGGAGAGTCACTGGCTCTGATTCTTTTTTTCACCTTTTCTTTCTTCTCTCCACCATCAAAAGTTCCAGCCCTTTTCTCAGTATCTCTGCTCTTTGTAACCAGCCTTTACTGGGGACCAGGAACGTGACTCAAACCTTGGCGCTTTCTATGATGTCTGCTTGACACACAGAAGTCTGCTACGTTCTCACCTGCTCAGACCATGAAAATGCAGACTGCTCCATTGTTCCTGTCTCTTCACATGGTCTTTTCTGGACAATTCTCCTTTCTGCCTGTTCATGTAGGCCCTGAAGATTAGTAAACTCATGGCATAGGCTGACTTTCATTCAGGAAATGTGATGCCAAGCTCCCTTCCTGCAAAAGTGACTCCTAATTGGCTTTTAGTTGGGGTAAACATGTATTTCATTGTCTAAACTGAGTCATTTTTGAGAATACAACAGGTTAGAGACATAAACTAGGAATTTCCTAGGCATTCTAGAGTTGTATGAATGGGAAAATGAAGAATATTGTGTTGGTAGGGCTCCCCGTTGTGAGTAGAGTAGGCCACAGTGCTCTCTCCCTGGGATAAAGTCTCAAAACTAGAGTAACTCTCCTCTCTTTTTCCCATTAGAATTTTGTTTATTTTGCGGAAAGGAATAGCACAATGGAAGTTAATGGTGTGGGTAGCCAAGTAGGTTTGGCTACAGTCAAGATGTCTGGCCCCCAGTTATCTGTGATTCAGTTTAAAATATTAACTTTCAGTTCTTCTACCAGTTACAGCATAAGAGGAAAGCAAGCTGTTCACTTTCAACTTAAATACAGAAATTTATTTTAAAAAACCAGATATTTCAGGAATCACGATTTTCAGATAGGTAACTCATGTAATTCATTTTCACCTAAACATGTAAAGGGTGTGGTTTTCCAGAAAAAAAAAAATTAATACTTCAAAGACGATTGCTTTCTTAACGGCTTTTACTCTACAAACATGTCATTTATCTCCTATATCATGGATTTCTCCCTCTTTACAAGGCAATTCTTCTCAACCTACATATATACTATAATACATTGTCTTTCCCTTTACCAAAAACTCAGTCTGTTTTGACGCCACCTTCTATGCTTGTGACTATATAATTTCTCTGTTCCATTTCATTTCATAATTTCTCAAAATAAATGTCTAGATATGTTTCCAAACAATTTTTTTTAACCTCCCAAGCTTTCTTCCATCTTTTATACTCAGTTACTCTTGTCATAGTTACCAGTTGCTAAATCCAGTGTTCATTTCTATTTCTGATCATGACCTCAGCATAATTCTATAATGCTGGCCTTCCCTCTTAATATATTCCTCTATGGTCTTTCCAGTGGTCATGTACAAATGTGACAGTTGGACTATAAAGAAGGTAGAGCACCAAAGCTTGGATACTTTTAAACTGTGGTGTTGGAGAAGTCTCTTGAGAGTCCCTTGGAGTACAAATAGGAAAGAGTATGTCAAGGCTGTATATTGTCACCCTGCTTATTCAGAGTACATAATGAGAATGCTGGGCTGGATGAAGCATAAGCTGGATTCAAGATTGCTGGGAGAAATATCAATAACCTCAGATATGCAGATGACACCACCCTTATGGCAGGAAGTGAAGAGGAACTAAAGAGCCTAGTGATGAGGGTGAAAGAGGAGAGAGAAAAAGTTGGCTTAAAGCTCAACATTCAGAAAGCAAAGATCATGGCATGCGGTCCCATCACTTCATAGCAAATAGATGGGAAAACGGTGGAAACAGTGGCAGACTTTATTTTTTTGGGCTCCAAAATCACTGCAGATAGTGACTGCAGCCATGAAATTAAAAGACACTTGCTCCTTGGAAGGAAAGTCATAAACAACCTAGACAGCATATTAAAAAGCAGAGACTACTTTGCCAACAAAGGTCCGCCTAGTCAAGGCTATGGTTTTTCCTGTGGTCATGTATGGATGTGAGAGTTGGACTATAAAGAAAGCTGAGTGCTGAAGAACTGATGTTTTTGAACTGTGGTGTTAGAGAAGACTCTTGAGAGTCCCTTGGACTGCAGGGAGATCCAACCAGTCCATGCTAAAGGAAATCAGTCCTGAATATTGATTGGAAGGACTGATGATGAAGCTGAAACTCCAATACTTTGGCCACCTGATGCAAAGAGCTGACTCATTTGAAAAGACCCTGATGCTGGGAAAGACTGAGGGCAAGAGAAGGGGATGACAGGATGAGATGGTTGGGTGGCATCACCAACTCAATGACATGAGTTTGAGTAAACTCTGGGAGTTGGTGATGGACAGGGAGGCCTGGAGTGCTACAATCCATGGAGTCGCAAAGAGTCAGACATGACTTATGACTGAACTGGACTACAAAGAGATCAAATCAGTCAACCCTAAAGGAAATCAACCCTGAATACTCATTGGAAGGACTGATGCTAAAGCTGAAGCTTCAGTACTTTGGCCACCTGATGCAAATAGCCACCTCCTTGGGAAAGACCCTGTTACTGGGAAAGATTGAGGGCAAGAGGAGGAGGGGGAAGCAGAGGATGAGATGGTTGGATGGCATCACTGATTCAGTGGACATGAACTTGGGCAAACTCTGGGAGATAGTGAAGGACAGGGAAGCCTGATGCAGTCCATGGAGTTGCAGAGTCAGACAGGACTTGGTACTAAATAAGAGCAACAAAGTATACAAGCTGGTAGTTCTTCAGATATTGGAAAGTATTTTAGCATATCACCTTTTGTTTGTACCTCTAACTTAATTTTTACCACATTCTACCTTGAATTGCAATCACATAATTAGTCATGTATTAAGGATCTTCTTTCAGAAAAGGCAATGGCACCCCACTCCAGTACTCTTGCCTGGAAAATCCCATGGATGGAGGAGCCTGGTGGGCTGCAGTCCATGGGGTCGCTAAGAGTTGGACACAACTAAGCGACTTCACTTTCACTTTTCACTTTCATGCATTGGAGAAGGAAATGGCAACGCACTCCAGTGTTCTTGCCTGGAGAATCCCAGGGACAGGGGAGCCTGATGGGCTGCTGTTTCTGGGGTCGCACAGAGTCGGACATGACTGAAGCAACTTAGCAGCAGCAGCAGCAGCAAGGATGTTCTTTAATAAGGCAATATTCTGCTAAGCACCATGAGGCAGTAGAAACACATGCATGCACATGCATTTTTCTCTCTTCCGCTAGGGGGTGATATCCTTGAAAGAAGCATCTTATTAATTATTAATACATTCTATAACACACAGCAGTGCTTTATTCAAAGTAATTCAGAGATTAGGTAGAATTACAGAGGATGAGAAAACTATTTTCACAAAATTTGCAAGGCTATTACTGAAGTGCATAATACACTGACCTTTCTCTCAGAATATCGGAGAATGGTTCAGATCTTTGACTCCTATAGTCTAATCATAGACCTCGACATTTTAACCAGGAATAGAGATTGCTGCGGCTTTTTCATCATGGCTTGTTGGGTGCAATCAAGTTGCTGGATCATTACTTCTGATCAATCAGAATTATCACCTCCTTTGACCTACAGGTGAAGGTTATTTTCTTTAAAAGAAGTGCTCATAATTTTTTAGTGTGTTTTATCTCTTTCTTTGTCTGGTATGATATTTTCCAGACTGTGGGTGCTTAACAAATGTTAAATGATAATTCTTTATTGACCTGACTGGGTTTGGGGAGCTTTCAGAATTTTCAAGGAAGCATTTTAAATGTTTTGTGATCTTTAGGATTTTAAAATAGAATTATGATGACCTTTCCAAAGCAAGAAAGCAGAAACCTGCTCCAATCTGAAGGCCAAGCAGTTAAAACTGATATGATTGGTCTCTTTTGGCTCATTAATTGTATCTAAGTGGATACAGAGAGCTGAAGCTTTTGTTAAATAATTGACACACTGTTAATTCCAATTTGTAATATGATCTGGGCATGGTATAATAATAAAACACAAAATGATCTCCATGGCATAAAGTGGAGAGGAGAGTCAAATGCTGTCTCATAACTCAGGTTCTCCTCATATCCTGTGAGAGTGTTGATGCCAATTGTGATGTTTATAAGCTTCTGGAGGAGGACATGGCAAATTACTCCATAATTTTTGCCTGGAGAATCCCATGGACAGAGGAGCCTGGTGGGCTACAGTCCATGGGATCACAAAGAGTCAGACATGACTGAAGAGACTTAGCTCTCATCTAAGCTTCTGGTGGTTTCATCACTGACACGACCACAGGACAATGGCCTTCCAAGTAGCTGTATACCACTCGCATTTCCAATTGCTCCTGGAAAAAAAGGATAAAAAATGAAGTTATTTGACAATTCTGGAGATCAGAAGACAAAAATGGGTCTTAATGGACTAAAATCAGCAGAGTCTCTTCTGGAGGCTGTAAGGAAGAGACATTTCCTTGCTTTTTCCAGTTTCTAGAGGCTAGCTACATTCTTTGGCTCATGATCCCATTCCTCTATCTTTCGAGTCAGCAGCATAGCATCTCTGAATCTTTCTCCTGTTTTGACATTTCTGTTTCCCTCTAGCAAGGACTCTTATAGTTACACTGGGCCCACCTGGATATTCCAGGATAATTCACAGGTTTTGAGGATTAGGATGTAGACATCTTTGAGGGAACCAATATTTTGCTTACCACATGCTAAAAGTAAAATTTTAAATTATTTTAAACTATAATTTTATTTTGTGATAATATTTTCAAGGTATAAGAGCAGAATATTATTTTGATATCAAAAACAATAAAATTAAAAATTGAGCAAATACTGTAATTTGTGTGGTAGAAAAACTGGGTGTTTGACTGACTTGGGTTTTAATCATGTTAGTGCTAGGTATTACTGAGGATTTTCTTATCTTCAATTTCATTACTTACATAATGAACTTATAATGCTATCCCATGAGACGCTTTGGAAAGCCAGTGTGGTGGTGGTTTTCTTTTTATCAACATCTAGCATGATCATTTCTTGAATTCAGGTTCATTAACTACCTACTCAGGGAGAGCTGAAGCTTTGATTGTTAATTCTTAGTCAGTATACTGTTTGATAAGTACTTGGGTTGATCATTAAATGCAGCTCAAGATAGCATTTAGAATGTCCTTGATGTGGCCCTAGGAAAAAGGACGCACAGATGTTCTACTGTGTGGCAACTCTATCTACTAGAATAAGACAGACAAGGGAAAAATAATATTCCACTTGACTAATTCCACTACTTGTTGAAAGGTTCAGTCTTCAGAGTTTTCATTAGAAAGAAGTGCAAAGGTAAATGCTTAATATCAGAGTATTAGGTCTATGATCTCACCAGCTGGACATTAATAAAATTAATGTCTTCAATTAAATAGACTTGTTGAAAAATAGAACCAGTGAGAGCCAATAGATGTTTTAGTCAGTTAATAAATAGACTATTGTTATATCCAAAAGAAAAGGATGAAAATTGACTTCAACATGATAAAATATTATTAGTCTTAACCTTAAGACAGATTGGCAAGTACTTGCTGTTAAAAATTCTTTTACACCTAATTTTTCTCCTCGTGATTTTGGTATGGAAATAAATGAATTCCATGTCCTCTGCATTCTTTTGGAGTATATCTGACCTAATACTGTAATTTTATTATCATTTGATATCAAATTATCAAAATTTATTTGGAAATATGTTCCCTCAGGTGGCTGTCTTAAATTTCCTTCAATCTAGAAGTTTATTATTTTCATATTGTAGCTGATGGAGATAAAATATATTACAATCAGAGAAACTATATATGTCTTATTTCTAATTTTAATAACGCATACAATTATATGTTTTTGGAGACTTGATTTAGTGCTCCTTGAAAAGGCTAGTATTAAATGAAAGTTTGATTTTGTTACCCCTTTGGTTATATAAAATCACAAATTTTTTTAACATTGAAGACGTTCATGTAAAATGTGTCATCAAATAGCTAATAAGGTATAAAAAAACCATTAGCCTTTCTTCAGAAAGATATCTAAGCTGATGAACTATAACATTTTGAGTTCTTCTGAGTGTCACTTGGAGTTCTGGGGGATGTCACTTTTTTGAATTCAGAAATCATACATTGAATATCTTGATATACTTGAGTAAGCAGGAAATGAGCACTGCTTTTGCAACTGACTCATAGATGTGATCCTAAGCAGGAGGGCAAGGATGAAGAGGGTAAGAATGAATAATAAATGTATTTGAAAATGAGATTTAACATGTAGAGAGTACCAAAATTTTTCCAGTATTCTAAAGAATCAGTTTCTTTTTTTACTTTACCATGCTTCTTAAAGAATAGACTATGTGACTGATAGATTATGTCATCATTATTAATTCTGTCCTGCAATAAATATAAAGTCTTTAGAAATACTTCTTATTGTAATAATATGCCCAAATGACTGTTCATTTTACAGATTCCATGTAGGAAAATATATTTTTCTCTAAGATTTTCTTCCAGTATATTTGTGGTTAATACATGTAAAAATTTATTGTAGGAATTTGCTTTGCTAACTAGACATTGGGGTTATTTCAATTGCAAACAAGTGAAAATCGAATCAGAAGTATATTTTCTGGGGTGAAACATTTCCTCACAACTTCAGTTTCTTTTTTAGGCTTAAATTTTGCTTTCATTTTTTTCTTTAAGGATTCTGAAGAATCCAGCCTCCCTACTGTTGCTTCTTACATAGATTCATGTTGAATATGTATTTCCCAGCATCTAGAGATGCTGATTCAGTGTAGTTGGTGACAGGTGTCTCAATGACAAAGGCAGGAAGCCTTGAAAATCTTCGGTTTGGGAGTGTCAGGATGGGTATGACATAGGCCCATGCTGACAATCTGAAATGAAGGCTCTTGGCATAATTGCTTTTCATTCAAAAGTTAAGAAATGCAGCTGCGTCCTCTTCACCTCCAATTCTTGCAATCTCTATGCATGGAATGGAGAATTGCCTCCTCCATTTCTGAATTTCCATTCCTTCCTTCTTGAAAGGAAAGAAGATCAATGAACTTAGCGCTATTCTGGTTCTTACTAAACTTAGCCTGGCCAAAATAATCCATTTAGCTAGAAAATAAATCTAATATAAAAAGAAAGAGTCTGTGTTCTTATTTATAAAGGACCCAATATCTCTTTTCCTTCCAGTGACAGGGCACACAGGCACTGCAGCATAACCCCAGGCAAAATAGAGAAAGAAAGGAGAAAGTACTGCCTTTTTCCAAAAGTGACTCACAATACTTATTCACATGACAGGATGGATAAATTATCTGAAGATTTATAGGAATCTATTAACTCTTGTACATGCGTTTTAGGTTAATTGCACTTTATAAGAGTATGTTAATCCATGAGTTGTTAGCTGTGCGTGGCAAACTGTGTAGATAAACACAAATATGTTAATCAGTTTCAGGAAATAAACCTGAATTAAGAAAAACAATAGTCTGCAATGGGTTAATAAACAAGGTATAATTAACATAATTCTGTATTTCTGCTATGGGTTAATTATTTATAGGTTTTCTGCCTGAATTTAACTATACATATATACAACCCTTCATAATTTGAAAAGGAAGCTTTTGTCATGATGATTTCCCATGCAGCAGTTTGAATTGTTGAATAAAGACTCTTCATAAATGAACATCGTTATAACCTTAGGGCTTCCGGATAATTTGAATTGGTTTTTACAATCCACAGTCAGGTAGTAAAAAAGGAGTCACTTATGGCCACAGGAGTAGCCTTGACAATTGTCAGCTTACCATACATCCAGTGCAGTATCTGAATTTGATTGCTGTCAAGAACAAATCATAGGTAAATGGATACCAGTTCTGATAATGAAGCAGACTAAAATGGCTCAAGACCTTCTTACTAAATTTAAAGGAAGGCAGCATCAGAGCCAAATAGTTATTTCCCAACCAACATTTTTCTTTATGATTACACTGTGGTAAGGCCTCTGAGAGACAGGCAGGTGTAGGAATGTGTTGAAGCTAGCACTGAGGTTAGCATACAAATATGTATAAAAGCAAAAAGTATCCTCATTTGGGCATTTTTAGAGTCAAACATAGGATAATTAGAGATATGTAGCTTTTTAAGTCACCATTATCATTAACTACCCGTGGGTGGGTTCAAATTGCTATTAATAGCTTCTACTGAAAGAAAAGCTCTTGTCTTTTGAGCAGCACATTATGTTTTGTGTTATATGAAGCAAAAATTCCAGTATAATTCTTGAATGTTATTTTCAGGTCTGTCTTTTTTTTTCTCTCTCTCCTTTCCTCTTTGCTGCTTTCCATTTTTTCTTTTATTTGTGACTGGAAGACACGATATCTTAAGTACTAAGGCCTGTAACTATTAAAAAAAACCTGTAGATGGGGCTTTTAAAATATTTAAGTAGCATACATGGATTTTGATTTGGTAGGAGCAGAAAAATAACACTGTGCTTCTATGGTTGTGAACTAAAAAGACCCTTGAAAAGGCCCTTGAAGATTTAATATAAGCTCTCCTCTTGGCAAATATATTATCCTTTTAAAGATGGTGAAACTCTTAAATCTCTTTCATTAAAATGTTACAATATCATTCAAGATGAATGAAGCCTAGGTTGCTTAGTTTAGTCAGTCAAACAACTTCTGCATATTTCAGAGGGCAAATCTACAGGTTCTCCTTTTCCCCCATGTTTTCTGCATACTCTTCAAAATATGGATTCTATTGGACTATGACATTTGAGAAATGCTTTTGTACCCTCTGTTTTCTCCCTGTACCAGCTGCAGAGTGATTAGTGAATCATTTTAGGACATTACATACTAATTGCTAAAATGATTAAAGCTCTTTCCTCTCCTATATTCAATCCCTTAACCCATCATTTTCCACTTTCACAATTTAAAGGCAGATTATCCAAATTTTGATTCACTAACATGCTCATTTAGCTGGATTTCAAATTTCGTTTCTGAGACATTTACATCAGTTTTCCCTAATCTCTTGCAGTTGAAAAGGCAAACTGACATTCTTGGCCAAAGGATGGAAAGAGAGGAGAAGGGGAAGGAGGAAGGAAGGCAGGAGAGGAAAAGAGGGAGATTTGCTTATTCTGGGATTCTTTGGGGAGTAAATTGTCCATCTCACCAAGAAAATCACCAAAACCTAAACATGTGAAGACAATGCTGGCTGTCTCCTCCACCAAGGATAAACTTCACAGCATCCATACACTAAGTAACATTACAGAAAGACAGAGAGAGACAGGACAATTATGTATTTTTAAAAACCTGTTTGAGAGTCTCTCTCTCTCTCTCTCTTTTTTGTTGCAAGCAGTCCTTTTTGCACAAAACATTCTCAGAATCTGAATATCAGTGTGTTTGTACTACCCTGATAATATCATTTTCATCTCTAGAGATAAGAAAATGCTACTCCATTCTTGAGAGCAAAGAGAAAATTCTGACTGATAAAATGGTCAAACAGGGCTTGATAACAATTTATTTCTGACCTTTTAATGCCTTCTGTTCTTAATGATTTTCTGTCATTTCTGTCTAGTCCAGACTTGAAACTCAGTCTCAGAGTGCTTAGCTTTATGTTGCCACTTAACTTTCAACTTCCATTTTCAGCTCAGAAAGGTAAATCAGTGATTGTCACTTTGGCTTCTCCAAGTTTGTCAGGCACCCGAGTGGGATTATGACACAGATCTTAAGGGTGTTTCATATGACTTTGACTTTAGTTTTGATGTAATCATGGGATGTCTTAGGACTTTAGGAACTTAATTATCCTATTAGCTTCACCTCTGCCTTTGCTTGGGTTTCTGGTTCACTGCTTGGGTTCTTTCTGTCCCCGACCTGTTCAGAAATAATTAAAGGAAAAAAAAAAGAAGTTCAGGGGCATCTTCAGTGAGACATTTCCTTGGCTGAGAGTCATCTCTTTCTCAGTGCCCTCCTATTCTTTTGACTTTTTCTTTTCTTTTTTGTTTCTAAGGCAGTGACATACTCATTTTTCTCCTCTGGCCTTTGTGGAGCAGTTGCAGAGCTTGAGGAACCACCCTCTGAAAGGTTAGTGTGTTGCCCTTTGTTTCAAAGTATTGTTGAGTCTGCTTTTTACTTTATCAATTGAAACTTAGGGGAGACAGTGACATACCTAGAGATCTTCTTTAGAAGAGAAGAGAAATGCAGAGGAGGCTCAAAGACAGGGTCTATGGAGAATTTTGGTCTTGAGAAGATGAAAACTTGCATTTCCAATATTTTTATCCTGGTAGATTTATCTACAGATCTGTGGCTGAAGATTGCTATGTATGTGTATTAGTCAAAACTTCTTCACTTACAAGTGAAAGAAACTGAACTCAAACTGGGTAAAACCAGGACATCTTTAAGGATTACTGGACTCAGGAACCTTAGTCAATAGCGGATTGTCTTTGCACTCCTCCTTCCACTCTGCCTCTTTTTTCCCATCTTGCTTACTTCTATGTCTTTCTAGGTGTTGTCCTTACTCTCTCCTGCCAAAGATTAGCTATCTCTCTGCAATAGGAAAAGTGGCTTCTGGCAGCCCTGGTCTAAAAGAAAAGATTTTCTTCCAGCATTTATAGAATGTCTTCTGGGAAGTTTTTTCAGTTGATTCTAAAAGACTTTCATGACTACCTCTTGACTTGGTCTTTGTGGATAGGGATTGGGAACTGGGATCAAGTACTCATCTCTGCTGACATGCAGTAGCCCAAACCTGTGATTGCTTGTCCAGTTGTATTGGATGGGGGAAGGGCAGCTCAGCAATGGAAGGTTGTTGCTGCTCCAGAATTAGGGTTATAAGAAGGCATGTTGGGAAAGCCATATAGTTGCTTGTTGTCCCCAGTTGCTCATTCCTGTCTGACTCTTTGCAGCCCGTAGACTGGAGCACGCCAGTCTGCCATGTCCTTTGCCATCTCCTGGAGCTTGTTCAAACTCATGTCCATGAGTCAGTGATGCCATCCAACCATCTCAAACTCTGTCATCCCCTTCTCCTCCTGCCCTCAATCTTTGGGAAAGCCATAGCTACTAAAATATAGATCTCTGTATGTTAATACTTATATAGCAAATGAAACAATCAATATACCTGAAGGGACATTTTATTTTTTTCTTTTAAAGTCTTTTCACACTGAGAACATATGATGTTATCTGATTGTTTTCCTGTAAGGTGTAATATTTGGTATTTATATCCTGTGGCACGGTATGGAAAAATTGAACTAGTTTTTATCTTCACCCAAATACACAAAACATTTATCTAATACCTACTATAGATAAAAGAAATGATATCAGGTGCTACAGTTTACTTTTTTATCATAAATAATAAGTGCACTTTTCATTTTCATAGTGGTATTTTGCCTTTTGTTTTAAGAATTCTCAAACAAATATATTTATTCTGTTTTAAGAAATAAAGCAAGAAGGGGTTGTGTGTTTATGACTATTCATACTAAGCTTTACTGTGTTTTTAAACAGTGATTGATAACAAGTGCATTTGTTATTTAAAAAGTGTGTGTGTGTGTGTATATATATATATATATATATATATATAATATGAGGCTTCCTAGGTGGCATAATGGTAAAGAATCCACCTGCCAATGCAAGATATTCAAGAAATAAGGATTCATCTCTGGGTTGGGAAGATTCTCTGGAGAAGGAAATAGCAGTCCACTCCAGTATTCTTGTCTGGAAAATTCCATGGACAGAGGAGCTTAGTAGGCTATAGTCCATAGGATTGAAAAGAATTGGACATGACTGAGCAACTGAGAACACACATATGATATATGTAATTGTGTACATATAGTATAAATAAATGTATATTTAACCATCATATTATGGATAATGGAAAGTACCTTAAGATCACTGTCTTGAGGAGTTGTCCATGTGTCTTATTTCTAGACCTCATCGATAGATTGTTAACACATAGATCAATAAGCAATTATTGTTCTTTGTGAGATGCTGAGAGTAGATTTGGAGAGTTTACAGGTTAAGAGGCATACTTTACAAGGGGTTGTCAAATGTCAAACTAACAAGTAGAATGTGTTATCTATTGATCAGTCTCTATCTATCTATTTATCTATATCTATCTATTATCTATATCTCTGAGTCCAGAAAGATCTGTGTATATCTATTGACCAAAGTCATATAAAAGATATTTGAATTTTTTTCCTTTTACAGATTTCCACAGAGAGCAGAGCTGATATTACTGGCTCTGTGCCTCATAGTGAGTTATAGTTATAATGGGGACAGCAGGCTTCTATAACTCTGTTTAATAGAAAGTAGGGTACCAGCAGAGATTTTCTAACTCTGCATTTAAAATCCCCCCAATAGCTATTATTACTTCTTAAAACCATTTGAGCATTAGCACCAAATCAAGTGGAATAGTTTCATTTAAATAATTTAAGAGGCTGACTGATGTTCTCATATTGGCCATAATAAATAATATTATTAATTTCAAGAGAGAGAAGAGGATCAGAATATTGTGATTTTGGTTTTCTTTCAATTGAAAAGTATTTTGAAAAGGATTAAAGGAGCAGATTTTCCTCCTCCAGGTTTGACTCCCTGCATATCCCACCTCTGGTCCTTTCATAGAAACTCCACCCATTATGTTTGGCCCCGTGTACCTGCTCCTGCAGGGTGGCATCCTGGGTGGGAAGTTTTATTCTTCTGTGCAACAAGCTTATTGATCAGCAGGGTTTGCTTACTCAAGTGTAAGGACATTCTGAGTCTTTCCCTTGGGTTTTCATTTCCTTCCTGAGAAAACTCTTATGAAGAATTTTTTCACCTTTCTTATTGTGCTTCCAATCAATCTTTCATTTGATATTATGCAAAAAAAAGAGAAAAAAAAAAAAGAAAATCTTAAGGCTTATCTCCAAAGGAAAAACTCTCCACTTCCAGTGGCTACTCTCCTTTGTTTAAACTACCTGTATTTTCTTTGTGCTTCATGAGATCATCATCATAACTATCTTAAGAGTAAAAATTGAGGTTGTTTCCCTGTGCTGTCAATGAACATTTAAATACCACTATGTTTCTTAAAATTCTGATCATAAAGATTATTTGAAAATACAGATTTCCAGGTTGCTCCTTAAAATTTGAATTTAGTAAGACTAGGATGATGCTTGGAATTAATATTTTAAGTAATGTCTTAAATGTGGTTTAAGTTTGTGCTGTGCCATGTTAAGTCACTTCAGTTGTGTCTGATTCTTTGCGACCCTGTGGGCTATAGCCTGCCAGGCTCCTCTGTCCATGGGATTCTCCAGGCAAGAATACTGGAGTGGGTTGCCATGCCCCAATCCAGGGGATCTTCCTGACCCAGGGATCAAACCCAGGTCTCTTATGTCTCCTGCATTGGCAGGTGGGTTCTTTAATACTAGCATCATCCTGAGTTTAGGAAGTATTAAATCATCTCTCATGTACATGTGCTAAGTTCTTCTGTCATGTCTGATTTTTTGCAACCCTCTAGACTGTAACCTGCCAGGCTGTTGCTGGCCAAAATCTTGACCTTCCCTGCCCACTGAAGCTGAATAAAAAATATGGAGACAGAGTTTGGAGGTAACAGAAAGGTGGCTTTAATTCTCAGCTAATGGAGAGCGTAACACTGTAGGCTTATGCCTTAAGAACTGTACCCCCCCCCCAACTTCATGAGGAATCTAAGGGCTTATGTAAGCTCGAGCTTGTAGTTAGGAGTCAGCGATGAGAACAGATATTAGCATCCTGATTTCTTCCCCTTGCGTTGTTTCAAAGACAGTCATAGGCTGGCATCAATAACCCGATAATTGAATCTGACAGTTTGGTGGCTCTGCGACCTTCTTTCTGATATGTAAAAAGAAGAACTATAAGGGGAAGAGTGTTGTAAGGGAAAACACCAGATGCAGGATGAATTTAGCATAGAGTCAAAGGAAAATAGGTGTGAAGTGTACATCCTGCAGAATTAGTGGGAAGAAAAACAGACTCAGTTACACAATTGTGAAGTGTTTGTCTCTCAGTCGTGTCCAACTCTGTGACACATGGACTGTAGCCCACCAGGCTTCTCTGTCCATGGGATTCTCCAGGCAAGAATACTGGAGTGGGTAGTCATTCTATTCTCCAGGGAGTCTTCCTGACCCAAGGATTGAACCCGGGTCTCCTGTACTGCAGGTGGATTCTTTACTGTCTGAGCCACCCAGGTTAGGAGCAATTAAAGTAAAAAAAAAAAACAAAAAACTAGGAATATCCAGATCTGCTCACTTCTCTATCTTCTTTGTTCTCAGGAAAGGAAAAGAAAAAAACTCATTCCCCATCCCTTTTTTTCCCTTTTCACTGCAACAAGACTCTTCTGTCCCTGGGATTCTCCAAGCAAGACTATGGAGTGGGTTGCCATGCCCTTCTCCAGGGGATCTTCCCAACCCAGGGATCGAACCTGCAACGCTCCTGTCTCCTGCATTGGCAGGTGGGTTCTTTACCACTAATGCCACCTGGATAGCCTATCTCCTATACTTAGAAAAATTAAGGACAGTTATATCACTTGACATTCCAAAATGAATATTAGCACTTGCTATTCATATTCCTCTTTCTAGTAGTTTTAGGCTTCAGATTTCATGAAACTGCTCTTGTCATTTCTACTGAATTCTTTCATGGTAGAACTGACATTGTCTGTAGTCAGCTATGGTCTTCATGCAGTGAAATTTAGTCTTTGGTTATTTGTGATGGCCTGAAGAAAAGAAGAAAACTCTAACTAAAAGAGCAACTGCTACCATAGTCAGATCTAACACTGAGGATGAGCACCAACCAGAAAGTAACATGCTTGATAAATGTGTAATGAAAAATTTACTTGCAGAGGAAACAAGGCTGCAAGTGGCTGGGAGCCAAGAACATCTGTGTTCCTGGTATCCCAAATGTGTAGAAGGAGCAGATGTAACTGAATCTATAACAGAAACCCTGGCACTATTCCTAATAATGTGGAGGCGAGCTCTGGATGTGCACAGAAGGCTTTCTAAAGCCCAGAAAAAAACCAAAACAAAAATACTGGGGAACTCCCAAATAATATTATTAGGTATCTTGAGGAGAGATATTATTAAAACAGGTCAAGAGAAAAAAGACATCTTATTTATATAAGAGAAAGAGGATTTACCTATTGTACGCAACCAATGAGAGTTGTGTATAGATGTAGCAATACAATTCTGTTTAAGCATATACATGAGAGAGAAAGTATAGTGCTTTTAAAACACTTGCTTCTTATGTTTCCTGTAAAACAATAAGCTCATTCAAGGCCAATATATTATCTTTGCTTTACTAAGTAGTTCTTCATACATTTCATGAACTCAGCCAGTTTTACAGAGGTACCTGTGTTGTTCAGTTGCTAAGCTGTGTCTGATTGTCTGTGACCACATGAACTGGAGCACACCAGGCTTGCCTGTCCTTCACTATCTCCTGGAGTTTGCACAAGTTCATGTCCACTGAGTCAGTGATGCTATCTAGCCATCTCATTTTCTGCCTATAAATAGAATAAAATGTAAAATGATCAGGAAGAGCCAGATGGTAGCAGCTGCCATTTTGTTTATATCATGATACCAAGGAAATTTATTTTAAAGTTCTTATTAGAGTATATGGGTAAGCCACAATAGTTGGCATAATTTTAATATTACGTACATGATTAGAGTAGACACACAACACCCTTCTCTTGGCCTCCTTCTAGCTAGCTAGGTTTGGCCTTGTGTCACAGTTCTCATTAGTGAATGTAAGTGGAATTTTGTTTTGTCAGTTTTTGCTTTCCTGATAAAAATAAATAGACTAGACTGGCATGACCCATGGTTCTTCCTTCTTCCTACCTGTAATGAGGATGTGATAATGAAGGTGCAATAGGTATATTGTGATTTTGAGGTGACAACCATAAGGAGGAAAACAGATGATCTAAATATGACAGAGCAGAAGGATCTATTGGAGTCCATATGTCCCAAGGAATCTACTGGAGCTACTTGATTATGTGAGGAAAAAGCCTAGTTTGCTTAAGGTACACTGTGATTAGAAATTCTAACACTATTTTAAATAGTAGTGGTAAGAGAGAGCATCCTTGCTTGTTATCTGATCTTAGAGGGAAAGTTTTTAAACTGTAACCATTTGAGTATATTAGCTATGGGTATGTCATTTATGACCTCTATTATGTCAAGGTTATATTCCCTTTATTTCCAGTATGTTAAAGGTTTTTGTAATGAATGGATGTTGTGAAATGTTTTTTCTGTGTCTTTCAAGATGACTATATGACTTCCCATCTTTCATCTTATTAATGTGGTGAGTGAAGTCGCTCAGTCGTGTCTGACTCTTTGTGACCCCGTGGACTGTAGCCCACCAAGCTCCTCTGTCCATGGGATTCTCCAGGCAAGAGTACTGGAGTGGGCTGCCATTTCCTTCTCCAGGGGATCTTCCTGACCCAGGGATCGAACCCAGGTCTCCCGCAATGCAGGCAGACGCTTTAACCTTTGAGCCACCAGGGAAGCCCATATTAATGTGGTATGTTACATTTATTGTTTTGTTTTTGTTGAACCATTCTTGCACCCCAGGGATTCCATTTGATGACAGTATATGATCCTTACAATGCACTGCTGAATTTGGTTTGCTAGTATTTTGTTGTAAATTTTTGCTTCTATATTCATCAGAGATATTGGCTTGTTTCTTTCCTTATAATATTTTTTTAATTAATTTTTATTTTTTAGTTTGTTTTGCTTTACAATACTGTATTCGTTTTGCTATACATTGACATGAATCAGCCACGAGTGTACATGAACTCCCAATCCCGACCCCCACCTCCCCCCTCCCACCCCACACCTTCTCTCTGGATTATCCCCGTGCATCAGTCCCAAGCATCCTGCAT
>SJXQ01012207.1:120240-264340 GCA_006408695.1 Aepyceros melampus
CCCATCACTTCATGGGAAATAGATGGGGAAACAGTAGAAACAGTGTCAGACTTTGTTTTTTTGGGCTCCAAAATCACTGCAGATGGTGACTGCAGCCATGAAATTAAAAGGCGCTTACTCCTTGGAAGAAAAGTTATGACCAACCTAGATAGTATATTCAAAAGCAGAGACATTACTTTGCCGACTAAGGTCCGTCTAGTCAAGGCTATGGTTTTTCCTGTGGTCATGTATGGATGTGAGAGTTGGACTGTGAAGAAGGCTGAGCGCAGAAGAATTGATGCTTTTGAACTGTGGTGTTGGAGAAGACTCTTGAGAGTCCCTTGGACTGCAAGGAGATCCAACCAGTCCATTCTGAAGGAGATCAACCCTGGGATTTCTTTGGAAGGAATGATGCTAAAACTGAAGCTCCAGTACTTTGGCCACCTTATGCGAAGAGTTGACTCATTGGAAAAGACTCTGATGCTGGGAGGGTTGGGGGCAGGAGGAGAAAGGGACGACAGAGGATGAGATGGCTGGATGGCATCATGGACTCAATGGACGTGAGTCTGAGTGAACTCCGGGAGTTGGTGATGGACAGGGAGGCCTGGCGTACTGCGATTCATGGGGTCGCAAAGAGTCGGACATGACTGCGCGACTGAACTGAACTGAACTGTGTCTCCTGCATTGGCCGTTGAACTGTTTACCCCTGAGCCACCTGGGTAATCCCATAAAATAATATATACGTGTGTGTGTGTGTGTGTGTGTGTAAAAGGGAAAAAAATGGAGTATGGCTCAATGAGCTATGTAAAATGGACTGGAACATCAAGGATTATTAGTTAACAAACTTGTAGAAGACTTATAGAAGATTGTTGTGGTTAACTGTTTATCTACTGTTTTCTCATTAGAAATAAACTCAGAATATCCTTTTCAGAACTGGTGTCAGAAGATAATTAACATCTCACAGCACAATTGACTTTTCCTAGGTCATATCTGGCAATGGGCAAATAATATATTACAGAATCCCTATAAACAAAGAGTAGACTGTTTTGGGTATTTTTAGTGCGGGTCACCTCCTTGACTGCCAGTGCGACTTTAAATCTGGATCTAGGCCAGCGATACTTGAAGTAAGAGTGCATTATGAGATGTTACGAACAGGTAACATTGAGCTCACAGTTCTGCTTTTTGGATATTGTCCAGACCCAGATTTGATAAGATTTTAGTGCATAAAACCTGATTTGAAAAGGGCTGGGTTTTATTACGGCAGAGGATGAACAAGATGGGGGCAAATAAAGCTGGGACAAACTTGGGTCACATTACACATGTGAAATATGCAATAAGAAATGGTATATCACAATAACTGACTTTTCATTCATTCATCAAATATTTATTGAGAAAATATTATGTGTTCAGACAGTGGCCTAGGTGCCTAGATGCCCATGCAGGAGGAGAATGCTAGGGGAAAAAACTATCAAGAAAAAGGCAAATTGCTCAGAATGAATATTATAATCGGTATCATCAGTTTAATCAGAACTCAAATATTTGAGAAGATGCATTAAAATATTTACTATGTCTGTGCTAGTCTTTCCTTAACATTTCATAAACCAAGACATGTTTATTTACTCATATGAATAATAAGTGACCTTAAGAATGAATATGTAGATTTTTTATTGGGAGCTAGTATAAGTAACAATTCTAATAGAAGCTGGAGGGATTGGGGGCAGGAGGAGAAGGGGACGAGAGAGGTTGAGATCACTGGATGGCATCACCAACTTGATGGACATGAGTTTGAGTGAACTCTGGGAGTTGGTGATGAACAGGGAGGCCCGGCGTGCTGCAATTCATGGGCTCGCAAAGATTTGGACACGACTGCGCGACTGAACTGAACTGAACTGAACCTTAGCAACTATCCTTAAAAAAAAGCCTCAACAAAAACCATCATTCAGATTCATTTCAGATCAGTTCAGTCTCTTAGTCGTGTCCAACTCTTTGCGACCCCATGACTTGCAGCACGCCAGGCCTCCCTTCCATCACCACCTCCCAGAGTTCACTCAAACTCACATCCATTGAGTCCATGATGCCATCCAGCCATCTCATCCTCTGTCGTCCCCTTCTTCTCCTGCCCCCAATCCCTCCCAGCATCAGAGTCTTTTCCAATGAATCAACTCTTCCCATGAGCTGGCCAAAGTACTGGAGTTTCAGCTTTGGCATCATTCCTTCCGAAGAAATCCCAGGGCTGATCTCCTTCAGAATGGATTGGTTGGATCTCCTTGCAGTCCAAGAGACTCTCAAGAGTCTTCTCCAACACCACAGTTCAAAAGCATCAATTCTTTGGTGCTCAGCCTTCTTCACAGTCCAACTCTCACATCCATACGTGACTACTGGAAAAACCATAGCCTTGACTAGATCGACCTTTGTTGGCAAAGTAATGTCTCTGCTTTTCAATATGCTATCTAGGTTGGTCATAACTTTCCTTCCAAGGAGTAAGCGTCTTTTAATTTCATGGCTACAGTCACCATCTGCAGTGATTTTGGAGTCCCAAAAATAAAGTCTGACACTGTTTCCCCTATTTCCTCATCTATTTCCCATGAAGTGATGGGACCAGATGCCATGATTTTCGTTTTCTGAATGTTGAGCTTTAAGCCAACTTTTTCACTCTCCTCTTTCACTTTCATCAAGAGCCTTTTTAGTTCCTCTTCACTTTCTGCCATAAGGGTGGTGTCATCTGCATATTTGAGGTTATGATATTTCTCCCTGCAATCTTGATTCCAGCTTGTGCTTCTTCCAGCCCAGCGTTTCTCATGATATACTCTGCATAGAAGTTAAATAAGCAGGGTGACAATATACAGCCTTGACATACTCCTTTTCCTATTTGGAACCAATCTGTTGTTCCATGTCCAGTTCTAACTGTTGCTTCCTGACCTGCATATAGGTTTCTCAAGAGGCAGGTCAGGTGGTCTGGTATTCCCATCTCTTTCAGAATTTTCCACAGTTTAGTTAGGAATATTTTTTTAAATATATATGCTAATCACTTAGATTAGCATATATTTTTATAATATTCCTAGTTTTAATATTTCTGCATGTGTATATTTTTATTAAACAAAATTAAATGTTTGCAAACTCCAATATTTCTAGATATGTAATATGGAGCACAATAATTTTTAGGACTTTTGAAGATATAATTGAACCCTGCTTCTAATACTGCCAAATTTATTGACTACTTTGAGCCTATTCATGACCCAACCACTGTGTCATATTGCCTAGGAACATCCTATCTAATCAAAGTTAGACTAGGAAAACAGTGCTCAAACAGTAGAAGAGAAATTTGAAGTATATATTCCTAGGGGAATTGGGTAATGAGGAAGGGATGTAAGATAGAGGGCAAAGATCTGGTGTATAGTTCAAAATAACAGTGTGGCTCTGTGAAATCCTTTTCTCTTTTACTATACTCCTATTATAGAACTCCTTGCAAGCCTAGAGATCAGAAGGAATACCATACCGCCTTAAAAACAGTGGCTCCCTGACTTAGATCCCTTTCATTCTTATTAACCATATATAATAATACTGACACGTGTCTGAAAATAAATGTTATATTTCAAAGGTTCATCAAATAGTAGTTATTTTTCAATGAAGGTATGATTTCCTCAACTTAGAGTAGGCATCCCCAAACACTGAGCCATGGACTTGTACCATGGAAAAATTGTCTTCCATGAAACTAATTCTTGAAGCCAAAAAGGTTGGGGACTGCTAACTTAGAGCACATATTTTTAGCACATTTCCCTATAAAGCTGCTGACAAAAAGTTTGTTTATTTGCATATTCATAATTTATTTGTCAGGATTCAGTTAATAGTACAGACCTCAATAATTCAATTGCCATAACATTGCTGTTCCTTTGCAGGTAATTGTAGTCATCATTATAATAAGTTTTAAATAGGGAAGGGCAGGTATTTGAAAAGATATAGAGAAAAACTAAATAAAAACTACACATTGTCTAGACTCTTGAAAAGACATTTTTTAGGTATCAGATTCTTATTCTAGGGAAGCTATTTTACAACCCTATAAATTATAGATAACTCATAGCAAGGTAAAATAGCTCTTTTTGTAGACATGTAAATTCTGTCCTGTCTAGCTCCCTCTTTCACATGACAAAAATCAATTTTAGATCCTATTGCACATTCATTTTAATATTTTGTAAATGTGCCTGTTTTTAATTTTCTTTTTTGATCCAGTTATAAGATCTGCCTGGTTTCCTCATTGAGTTCCACCCCTAACAAGTACTCATTCATATATTAGATGACATTCACTTTTTTTTTCCTGAAAATTATCTTTTTAAAATAAAATAGTCATTTCTATTTGAAAATATGATGGAGAATTTCTGTATAATGATATCACTGCAATAACTTCATCAAAATTTTTATCTGCTCATTTTGTCTTGGATATCAGACAATAGCATTTCTAGTAACATTTAATATCAGTACTAAATTGAACAGGGATAATGATCAGATTCCCACTCCAGTATTCTTGCCTGGAAAACCCCATGGACAGAGGAGCCTGGTGGGTTACAGTCTGTGGCATTCCAAGAGTCGGCAACTAAACAATAACAATGATCAAATTAGAAATACCAATTGCTGTGCCACTTTGAATTTTCTTCACGTATTTTAGGCTTTAGCAGAAATTGAATTTCAATGATTTCTTTAAAATTTGGTCATTCATTTAAAGTTTGCAAATTTATTAGATGCCAACTGCTATGCTTCTCCTATGCCCATAAGATCTTAAAGTGGTATTGGTGATTAAGGGAACCCTCTTACTCTGTTGGTGGGAATGCAAACTAGTATAGTCACTATGGAGAACAGTGTGGGGAGTCTTTAAAAACTGGAAATAGAACTGCCATATGACCCAGCAATCCCACTGCTGGGCATATACGCTGAGAAAACCAGAATTGAAAGAGACACATGTTCCCCAATGTTCACTGTAGCACTGTTCACAATAGCTAGGACATGGAAGCAACCTAGATGTCCATCAGCAGACGAATGGATAAACAAGTTGTGGTACATATACATAATGGAAAATTATTCAGCTATAAAAAAGAACACATTTGAGTCGGTTCTAATGAGGTGGATAAAACGAGCCTATTATACAGAGTGAAGTAAGTCAGAAAGAAAAACACCAACACAGTATATTACAGCATAATATGGAATTTAGAAAGATGGTAATGATGACCCTATATGCAAGACAGCAAAAAAGATATAGATGTAAAGGACAGACTTTTGGACTCTGTGGGAGAGGGAGAGGGTGGGATGATTTGCTAGAATGCATTGAAGCATGTATATTACCATATGTGAAACAGATGACCAGTCCAAGTTCAAAGCATGAAACAGTGCACTCAAAGCTGGTGCACTGGGACAACCAGAGGGATGAGATGGGGAGGGAGGTGGGAGGAGGGTTCAGGACGAGGGGGACACATGTACACCTGTGGCTGATTCATGTCAATGTATGGCAAACACCACCACAATACTGCAATTAGCCTCCAATTAAAATAAATATATTAAAAAAAAACAAAAAAACAAAAAAATAAATACAATGCTTGATTTTCTGAGTATGTCTGGGATTTACATGAATCCAGGTACATGCATACATACACACATGCATATTTGGAGACATTTGAAGAACTATGAATGCATATTGTAATTATTTTATCCGTTTAAATTCTTTGCATGTGGCGATAGTTTTATAATTATGTACAACAAAGTCCTTGTTTCTAGGAAACACATACTAAAGTATATAGGTGTAAGATTTCTTGCTTTTGCAATTTCAAATGGTAAAAAGTGTTTAGAAAGAGGGAGGAGGATAGACAGGAGAGAAAGCATATATGGCCAATTGTAAATAGAGGTAAAGATATAGAGATGCCTGTGGTATATTGTTTCCATTTTTGTAGGTTTAAATTTTCATTATTAAGAAGATGTGGAAATTTTATTATTTATTTAAACAAATTAAAGGATAAGTTGGTAGATGTAGCAATTTGCTCTGTAACCAAATATCCAAGTAGGGTTGTTAGTAACTGCTGAACACTTCTAATCATTAGTCAAATAAGTTGCAGAAGGGGGCTTACACAGAAAAAGGATCTGACTTTAAGGGAATATTTGGGTGAATGTTAAAAATCACAAAATCTCCATTCATTCATACACTATCTCTCTGTTTCTCTGTTTCTCTCTCATACACACACACACACATTTTCTTTCTTTTCTTCTGTTTTATTTTTTAAATAATTTTAGCCTTTGTCTAAGTTTTCTGTCTGGTTTCCAGAATCAAAACTGAGGCTACATTTCAGAGATCTTAAACTAGTTAATTAACTTGATCACCAAATTGTGAGTAACCTCACCAAAACTACTGTTATCAGATACTGCCCAGAATAATTGTAATCATAACAGAAACACTATTCATTCCAAAATGCTTTAATAGAGTGAATAAAGCATAGCAAAGTAGACCAATTTGAAGCTTACATCTTGCCTTCTCCAAAGATAAGATAGCATTTCAGACCAAAATATTTCAAAGAACAATGATGGGGAAGATTAGAGATTTTATTCTCCAAATGGAATATCTAATCAGAAAATCACTATTTAAGTTTTCTGTATCTTCTTTGTAAATTTTGAGATAATTTGAAGGTAAAAATGTCATGCTATATGAACATTAAGAATTTTTGACTTTTAAATTGATAGAAATTGTTATGAAATTGATAAAACTGCATAACATGTCTAGCAATAACTGGGTAATTGATGGATATTGGAAGAGAGATAATACTGTGTTCCTTATCTTGAGTTTTTCTCCAGGAGAGTAAGTGGGTGTTCCTTCAAGGAAGCAAATTTTAAAGTTAATTTTATGAGTGGCATGTTTAGCATTCAACCGCACAATATTTTTTTCGAAAGAGCTCCCATGTGTTTATTCTCTTTAAAAGGAATTCTACAGTTTATTTCCATTATGTCTGCAAACAAAAGCAAAGTAGTATATCTAGCTCGTCAGAAAGATGAAAAAATATCAGACTTGACTGCTGAGAAATCAAGACTCTGTATTTGATTTTTCAGGGAGAAAGAGAATTATGCATATGGTTGCCACTATTTGCCCTTTAGCTCAGCGAGGGAAATAAAGAATTCAAAGAAAAAATCCAGGAGCAATTTTTTAAAAAATCATGTCATTTTTTCCCCTCTCTTTCTGTGATTATGATGTAGGTAGAGTTAGTTCATGAAAGTCACCTCTGCAGAAGTCAGCATTATCAGCCAGTTTCCAGAGTTTTGATAGATGACTTTAAAAAGCTGAGCTCTGGCTCAAGAAACTGACAGATGGACTTTAATTCCAAAAGAGTGGAATAGATTCATGGAAATCACCCTGTAACTCTGATCCGACACACATGTCCTCAATATCCAGAAGCCAGATAGGGGCCAAATGATTCTTCTACATTTTCTATTGGCCCAGGACCAAGGAGGCACACTGATTCAGAAAAATTTTAAATAAGTTTATCCAATTTGCCTCTCTCTCTTTCTAATCTTTGGGGGATATAAAAGGAAACTGAATTGTGAAAAATTCTAATATCTTGATTTTATTTTTCCTCTATCAAATTTATTGAATACTTTTATGGTTTTCATTGTTTTATAAAATTTATGACTATAATTAACAAAAATAGCATCATTATAAGCCTACCGATCACTTTGGAAACCTACTTTATTGAAAATTAGATTAATTGTATTTATTTTAAGGGACATGTATTAAGAACCATATATGATGAAGTTAATAATAATAATAAGCATGCATTGAAATCAATTAATAATGAGTTCTAGACTTGGTTTTTGCAATCAGTTCTAAAACTTAAATAGTTTTAAAACGAGGTTAATTTTCTACAGAAATAAGGTGCAAATACACATTTAATATAACATCTCTAGACCAAAGTGCTTAGTCATTCAGTCATGTCCAACTCTGCAACCCCATAGACTATAGCTGCCAGGCTCCTCTGTTCATGGGGATTCTCCAGGCAAGAGTACTAGAGTGGGTTGCCATGCCCTCCTCCAGGGGATCTTCCCAACCCAGAGATGGAACCCCAGGTCTCCTGCATTGCAGGCAGATTGTGTACTGACTGAGCCACCAGGGGAGCCCTTCCAGATGGATACAATGTATTATTTATTACATAAATTGTATTGTATTACATGTAAAGACTAACTTTGGTATGCTTAAACCAGTACATCAGGTGCTTCAGAGGGAAACAGATTGAGTTGGATATTTTTTCTGGGTAGCTGCATAAGATATTCCATAGCCATCTCTGCAGGCAGTATGTAGTAAAAGCAATAAAAGAAACAAAAGTGGAAGATCTAGAGGTTTAGAGGAGTTACAGATCTGTGTTTCTTAAAACTGACATTATGGAAGATTCCATGAAGGAAGTAGCATTGAAGCACACCTTGAAGAATGGGTGAGATTTAGAGAAATGGGATTGGAGGAGAAGAGAATTAGAAGTGAGTATGAGGAGAGCAGTACAACAGGAACGATCTGGGGTGTATTTAGGAAACAAGTAATACACTGTCTGGTTTTTCTGAAAGTATGCCAAGGGATTATCAGAAGAGTATAAAAATATTTTCTTATGTATAGATTCCTTGGGGAACTCATTCACTCTCATAGTTAAATCCCCTATAATCCTTTAAATCCATATTTTATCTCTCTATCCCCACAGCCAAAACTATTCTAGCTCTGGCCACTGTCATCATCGGCTTGTGGAGACAGCATCCTAACAGGTCTTTCCCACAATGTGCCAGGCACTACCCACCACAGCCGGGTGCTGCAAAACAAAGATAATCATATCACTTCATGATGAAAATCCCTCAGTTGCCTTCCCTGTTTTAGGCAAACCTTACCTCTCTCTATACTTTTCCTGTGCTTTGGGGGTTAGACCTCCCTGAATGTCTCTTAATTCTTTCAGGGAGTGGTCTTTTTTCCTCCCTGGATTCATGTCTCTGGACCCCCAGTTTTCCCTTCTTTTTTCCACTGGCAAACTCCCCTTTATCTCTGATGTTTAAAGAACATTTTGTTTAATCGTGCCATCACTCCTTCATAAAGAGTTAGTTGAGGAAGTAATATGTTCCAGGCACTTCCTTCTTTCAAGACACACCTTGATCTCCCAGACTGTGTTTTGTGGCCCCAATACACACAGCACCCTCTATTGTCATTTTCTGTGCAGAGATCTGTATTAACTAGTCCAATACAAATCTCATATGAGTAGAAATAGCCTGATGAAGGCTGATTAATATTGCATTGATAACCCATACATGAATGTAATCAAACTTGAGCAAAAGTTAATAAGCCTATATCAGTCTTTCTCGTACTACAGATGATTCTACCAGAAATTCCTGACTTGAATGATCTCTACTCAATTTATTTCATGTACCTCATAGTTCTGTAATGGTATTCTCCTACAAAGTCATCCAATGAGTTATCTATTCTTCAGTTTGGTTTTGAAAAGCCCCTATAGAAGGACTTCTTTTTCAAATTTTCTTTCACTCTCAAATAAGTTCAAAGAGAGTCAGGCTAGCTCCCTCTACAGCAAAGGTGACCGTGGACCCTTGTTTCAATTGTGTTACTTCTCTTTCTCTCCACCCCAAGTCCAGTCCACTGCTCAAGTCCAGGGGAACATCATTTCTACTTTGAACTTATCCTGAACATTCATGGGTCTCATTAGCTCCCTCTTTTTAATTAAAAAATATTGTAAGCTATAATTTTTCAGAAATAAGGGGAAAAAAATCCATGATTTAACACTAACCGAGAGTCAGACACGACTGAGCGACTGAACTGAACTGAAACTTAGAATGAAAATTTTTAGTTTATTTTTTCAGTTATACTGAGGTATATTGACAACACTGTAAGCTATTTAAAGTGTACACACAAAGAGTTGCTGTATGTATGCATGGTGAGAGAACTCCCCTATCAAATTCCTTACCACAACCATCACCATGGAGAGTTGAATTCTACTCTACTGACCTATTTCGTTTCTACAGTACAGTATTATTTGGTATATGTAGTTACATAGTTATCAACCATAGTCACCATGTTACACATTAGGTCCTCAGATCTTATTCATCTTATACCTATAAGTTTGTACCCTTTCACTAATATCTCCTTGTTCATTCATTCTCTAACCCACCTACTGCTACCGGCAACCATATTTCTATTCTATTTTTCTTTCAGTTCAATTTCCTTTCCTTTTCCTTAGGTTCCATGTGGTCTTTCTGTGTCTAACATTTCAATTAGCATAATACCTTCAGGATGTATCCATACATGTTGTCATAAGTAGTAGGATTCTCTCAAATTTTTGGCTGAATAATTTATCATATTTTCTTTATCCATTTTTCTGTCAATGAGCATTTAGATGATTTCCATATCTTGGCTATTTGAGGCTACAGGGAACAGGGGAGGGCAGATATCTTTCTGAGATACTTATTTCATTTCCTTTGATATGATATATGACTGGAAGTGGGATTGTTGGATCATGTTGTTTTATCTTGTTTCACTATCGCTTTAGTTCTAGCACCTATAGAGCGTGCATTACATTCCTAGACATGCTCTATAGATGTATATTAGTGTGTTGATCCTGGGACTTCCAATTCTGCCATGCAATAAGTAACTCTTACTTTTGTGTTTTATATAAAAAGAACATAAACAATATTATGGGCTTCTCTGGTGGCTCAGTGGTAAAGTATCTGCCTGCAGTGTAGGAGCTGCAGGAGACATGAGTTTGATCCCTAGGTCAGAAAGATCTCCTGGAGAAGGAAATGGCAACCCACTCCAGTATTCTTGCCTGGAGAATCCCATGGGCAGGGGAGCCTGGTGGGCTACAGTCCTTGGGATCCCAAAGAGTTGGACACCATTGAGTGAGGGAGCAGCAGCAAACAATTGTATACTTGATTTCATCTGACATATTCTTAATCCAGTGTACAATTTGACCAAATTTATATTGTTAGACTAACTTTTTACAATTATAAAATTTTATATTTTATTTCATCTTATTCCTATTTATATGTAATACACGTAGAATTTCACTCAGAAGGTTTGGCTTATTCCTTTACCACAAAAAATATAATTGTTATGAAAATCAAGACTGCTGGAATTTAGTATTACTCACAAGGAGATCTGTACATTTGTGGCTACACTTGAAAATAAGAAATGAGAAGGAAAGGAAAAGAATAAGAGAAAAAGAAATCCGTTAAAATCATAGTCATGGAGAAAGTTTAGTTTCTAACTCCTCTTTAACGTTTCCGTATGAGAACAGGCAACCCCTTCATGGACTTGAACAGAGATGAGGTTTGAGCACAAAGCCATGAATTCTCTGATTGCTATTTGGCCTGAAGGTTTGCTGGAAGCATCACTGGCCTAGTTAGACTGTTTTCCAGCTTCTAAATGTACTAGAGCATGATGTATTATGTGTTGACCCTGATTTATGTTGAAAACCCAGAAACATTTTTTCCAGAAGAACTGCTTTGTGTATGTGTGAGTCTTTGAGGCCTGGCCCCATCTGAGAGTTGACTGGCTCACCTCCGTGTACTGTTCATTTATTCAGATGGTTGGACTCGAAAGGAGGAATCTTTAAATATCCAGTGGTATTTTAGTGAAATAAATACTGTGAAGCAGATATGGGTTGTTTAAAATGTATCACTATGATGTAATATGTCAATGCTCAATTATACGTTTGCATGCACCTTAAAAAAATCCCGTCTCCAGAGAAAAACTGATTGTCATAAGACCGTGTTTCAATTAAACCCACATCCCAAGCATTCTGAGTTCCAAATTCCTGAAACCCTCAAGTTAATGTGTTCCATGTTGTGGGGTTAATTTACATAAAGTTCTGGAGCTCCTGCTGCACTGTTTCAAATCTTGGTAGCTTTGATATTTTCCACAGTTCTATACACAAATGTTATAAGCTAGTTTTCACTGAGACAAGTTATGATTATCGGCAGGAATTAGTTTCATAGAGTGATCTCTTACCATATTGTACCAGAACATTACCCAGGCCCCCTTATTTCTGAACTTCATTTTGCAGTCCCTATAAAACACAGCTGTTCCACTGTGTGTGTTTTGAAAATTAAATGTACTAATATCATTCTGACTGACCCGGCCACCAAACTCATGTGGGAGAAATGCAGTCCACAACCCAAGCTGTGTTGAGACTTCAGGTCCTGTGGGAGCTTGTAGCTCAACTTCACCACAGCAAAGAAAAAAATAAAGAGAAAAAAGGAAAAAGAAAGAAAAGTAACATTTCTGAATATGCGTGTTTTCTACTGATAACAACATAGAAAAATTGAGTCAGTTATAATGTACTTCCATCCATATTCATCCTGGTGCAGTTTCCAAGGATCTGTAAAATTTATGAGCTTCTGTAAAGTTTCTCTGTATAATTTCAGCTTTATAACAAGGGAAATCTCTATGTTAAATACTCTGTATAGACTGGTTTAATGTAGAAGATCATAATTAGGTAAAGGAAAAGATAACATTCCATCCTAAAATTAGTTAACTCATAACAAAGAGTGGATACATGTCACACTGTGACAGAATTTGAATTGGATTTATTCATGTGAATGTTTGAAATAAAACTTCTGCCTGCGTAGGTCTTAAATGATCACTGCTATCAAAGCTGCAGGTAGAAATAGCAGTGAACGCTAGAAGTTGAGAGCAGTTAAAGTGTTAGTTGCTCGGTCATGTACAAATCCTTGTGACTGTAGCCCACCAGGCCCTCTGTCCATGGGATACTCCAGGCAAGAATACCGATGTGGGTTTCCATTCCCTTCTCCAGGGGAGCTTCCTGACCCAGGGATCACACCCAGGTCTCTTGCATTGCAGGCAGATTCTTTACTATCTGAGCCACCGGATTGGGAACTCACGTACAACCATGGTGGATTCATGTCAATGTATGGCAAAACCAGTACAGTATTATAAAGTAAAATAAAGTAAAAATAAAAATTAAAAAAAACCCCATCATTTTGAAACAAAATTTTTTATGGCAAAGAAGTCAAGCTAAATATTCCCCTGCATATTAAGGTAAAGATGAGTAACATCATATGTGCATGGGTGCAGCTCTCAGAATTTGGAATTTAGTGCGAAATCCTAGATGAACGCCAGTATATTTGTTTGACCCTCACAAAAGTAGACACATTCATGTAACATGTATTACTAGAGCAGGAGAGATTCAGTGTTAAAAAGGAATAAACTTTACACATAACCAGAAACAATTTGGAGCTTATTATCCATTTCCTTCCTTCCTTTTTCCTTCCGTCCCTCTTGTCCTTTCTTTTATTTTTTTCTGGCTAAGTTTTCCACTTAATCAAAAGTCAAGATTGGTTTAAATTATCAGACATCTACATACTTTCCTTTGATTATTCTCTTCAGTAGCGCAAGGCTTCTCAAACTTGAGTGTGTGAGGGAATTACCATAAAGGGTTTGTGTACATAAAACCATGTGTATTATATCTGTGGGTTATTTAAGGGAATTTCTAGGGTAATTTTAAACTCTGTACAACTTTTGTTGGATGTGCTAACTTCAGAAGCTAACCAAAGAGGTTCCACTTGCCTTTACTTATTTATGAAAATTATTAACACATTTCCCCAGAATCCAGAAAATATACCTTTTGGCATAATAATAAACACATTTATAGCTACAAAGATGCTTTCAGAAAACTCATCCTGTACTAGAGTATATTTATTCCTTTATTCAATATCTTATATTGGTTATAAATTTCCCCCAGAATTTTTATAATATTGGTGTTTTTTTCTTTTCTTTTTTATTGGAGGATAATTGCTTTACAATATTGTGTTGATCTCTGCCATACATCAACATGATTTAGGCACAGGTACACGTATGTCTCCTCCCTCCTGAACCTTCCCACCCCATCCCACCCCTCTAGGTTGTCAGAGCACTGGGTTCAGTTCCCTGTGTCACACAGCAAAATTCCACTTGCTATCTATTTCACCTATGATAATGTATGTTTCCATGCTACTCTCTCAATTTGTCCCACTCTCTCCGTCTCCTTCCACAAATCTGTTCTCTATGTCTGTTTCTCCATTGCTGCCCTGAAGATATGTTCAACAGTACCATCTGTCTCAATTCCATATGCATGTGTTAATATACAATATTTGTCTTTCTGACTTACTTCACTCTTAATAATAAATTCTAGGTTCATCTACCTCATTAGGACTGACTTAAATGTGTTCTTTCTTATAGCTGAGTAATATTCCATTGTATATATGTACCACAATTTCTGTATCCATTTATCTGTTTTAACGAATTCAAGTAATAATCTCTCTTCCCCTATCCCTTGTCATCTTTCTTTCTCACTGGAGAAACAATTGACCCTGAATTTTGGACTAGGTAAAAACTAAAAGTTTTGAAAGCTTCATTTAGTAACTTCACCATTAAAGGTGAAACTTTATTTCTTCCCCCACCTCAGCTTTCCTGAAATATGATTGTTATTCCTTGGACTATACACACAACAGGCAAAGTATTTTACTTCTGAAATTACTGTTGTCCTTAAAACTCATCATTTACCAATAGCTTTCAAAGTTGTCCATTGTTTTTATTTCAGTATATTCCTCTGCAAATTTTTCTAAGAATCACTGCTCGGCCACTTCTCTGTACCTTTTTGATGATATCCGCTAAGTTATTTTTTCAAAGATGAATATAGCAGGTCTTAACTTTCTAAATTCCAGGCATCACAGTGCCAGAAAGTCAGCTTATATCCAGGAAGAAGCTTAGGGATCTTGATATTTAGAAATGCACGATTTGGGAATCATGTTTCCCATCCTTTGCCAGTCTCCTCACATATTCCACATGTGTAAAGAATGATTTTTTTAAAGTTTTTTTTTCCCCCCCTGTCATTTCTGCTGTTATTTCAATTACCTTACTGTGGCAGTAAATTAGGGCAAGATGAAGAAATATTGTGTTCTTAAAAAGAACAAATTTAATTATTTGGGGGAACTATTCTGGAAACTTTCTACCATTATAATATTGTCTTAGCCAATTCTATTATTTTTCAGATAATAGAACTAAAAATAGACTTTAGAGATTTTCTATTTTTATTCTGCCATTGAACAGAAAAAGAAACTAAAGAAACAGATATCCTGAGAAAATAAAATGACTCAACCATTTTATGACACAAAGGACAAGAACCCAAGTTTCAAGGCTCTCAAAAGCCTGTGTTTTTCCCAGGGCATCAAACTTTGCTACTTTGAAGACACTTTATCTTTATGATAGAGTTTTCTAAGGTGAATGGATAAGAAGATCCATTGGAATGAAGGAAGTAAAAATTATAATTTCTATTTATAGTTTTATCCTTTCTTTGAAAAGAAATTTTGTTTTTATATGTCTTAGAATACACAGATAATGATTTAAGTAAAAAATTATGAAGGTAAATATAAGGAGGGGGAATAACTGTTATGGTGTATTTTCAAACAAAGTTTGGAAAACACTAATCCGCCTGCCGTGCAGGAGATACAGGTCAGTCCCTGGCTCAGGAGACCCCCTGGAGGGGGAGCTGGTAACCCACTCTAGTAGTCTTGCCTGGGATGTTCCATGGACAGAGGAGCCTTGCCTGGGTGTCACAAAGAGTCAGACATGGCTGAGCAGCAGCAGAAACATCAATAGTGACAATAACAAACCCATAACGTCAACTAAACTATTGACATTTGTTGAAGCATTTACACATGTGAGACATTGTAATAATGTTATATTAACATTAATGTAATTACTCCAGGAACTCTGAAAGATTATCCACGCTCTTTAGGTGAAGCTACTTAGGCATACCAGCATTAAATGACTTGTCCAATGAGTGAGTTAACATAACTCTGTGATTAACCTTGCTTTAGTAAATCATTTTTATTTTATATTTAACGTCAATATTGTGAAGAAAATTTGACCTGAAGATTTATAAATAACATACATACACACACACATACATCATATATATATATATATATATATATATATATATATAAAGAGTTACATTAAATTTCCTTTGCATAGCTAAAACTGTTAAAATAGTTGGCTTTTTATATAGATGCTACCCAGAGGGATCCTGGGTAACATAATGTAAAATGTTTTTCTGAAAATTCTACAATAAATAAGTAATTCCATAATGATGGTATTTCTTAAAATACATACATATATATATATGCTCAGTCAGTCAGTTGTGTCCAACTCTTTGTGATCCTACAGACTGTAGTCTACCAGGCTCCTCTGTCCATGGGATTTTCCATGCAGGAACACTGGAGTGAGTTAACATTTTCTCCTCCAGGGATATGGGTATATATATATATACACAACATACACCAGTCTTTAATAAATATGTTCATGAAAAACTATGAAGTTCTAAGTTCTGTGAATTCAGGGACTATGCTGCTCACCGGTGAGTTCTGTCAGCAGTGATATGCCTGGCATAAAATAAGAGTGTGATAAATATTCATGAACTGTATAGTACCCAATGGGGATAGATTCAATGTAATTTTTTTTATAGGTACATTCACCTTTGAATTAGGACTCTGCTATTATTTCTTATGGATGCCACACCTAGCACTAAATAAATAATCTTTTAACATTTCTCAAAAATATGTATTTTAAGAAATACCACCATTATGGAATTACTTATTTATTGTAGAATTTTCAGAAAAACATTTTACATTACGTTACCCAGGATCCCTCTGGGTAGCATCTATATAAAAAGCCAACTATTTTAACACAGTTTTAGCTATGCAAAGGAAATTTAATGTAACATGAGAGATCAAAACAGTAGTTTGGCAGTAGGTGTGGGATGGAGGATCATTAAAAATTATTCTTTTCCATACTTTTGTTTTAAATAAAGAATTAAGGACACTTTAAGACATTAAAAGATATAGTTCAGAAGGTTGGCGTTATGAAAATTCATCAGGAACATAGAACTTCCATGCTCTTACAGGATGAGAAACATAATGGAAGTACTCCAGACAATGATCAATCTATAATTGTACTTACCCACTGAAATCCTACTCTACTTGCTATTATTATATACAAGTTTTAAAAGCATCATTTTATCTAGGACCATCAATGACACAGAGCTGGCATTTATAAAATCTTTAATGTTCCAAATTCTGCCTATTATTTATATCTCCTTATCTTTCCCTCTGTTTTCACTTTTAATTTATTGAATCTTTTTAGCACAAAAGTTAACATGCTTTAGTCATCTTGTATCTTTATAAATCTTTAAAATTTAGAGAAAATGAGTCAACATTCACCATAATATTATGAAAAGTAGGGAAACTGTTCTTCCCGTTTTATAGAGGCAGAAACTGAAATTCTTAGTAATCTCTGGAGTAAAATAATTTGTATTGAGTTGAGACAACCCAATATTCTTATTCTTTTTCCAGGGTTCTGGTTTGACTAAGGTCACTTATGTCCCAAGCTAATTCCAATGTGTATATGGTTTATCACTCTTAGCCTCCACTCATTCATCCCTGATATTCAGATTTCCTGTCAGTAGCTTTGTTTTGGGGTTTACAATTGATCACTTTGTCCAAAACTTTTTTCTAAACAATTTGAAAAACATTCCCTCTGTTGTTTTTATTTTGTAGCATTTGTTATTTGAAAGAGTCCAATTTAAAATCCATATCAAAGTATATGTAGTACATCTTGGAGGTAAGAAAATTATGGCTAGAACAATAGATATATTGAAGAAAATTGGCCTAGCCAAACATTCATTTTTGTGAGTTAATGAGGTAAGAATAAATGAGTAATGTGTAAGGTAAAAAAAATTAATGCAATTCTGTTCTTTGGAACAGGGACATCACTTTGTTGTACAGGAAACTGAGCAGACATGTAGAAATATAGATTACTGAAACTCCAATTCACTTCTTACATTGTTCATATAGATTCTTGATCTAATATTTCAAATATGGAAAACACTAAAAAATAATAAGCCTGTGTATGTGAACTATAGGCACGAGTGAGTTATTTAAAACTTTCAGTTTTCAACTGTCAAATCCAAGAAGTAGATTTATACTTATACTTTTTAAGCCAGAAAAATTCATCTTAATTAAAATGTAAATCAACATCTTCTCTTGGTCTTTGGACCTGATATTAAAATAAAGAGAACCCTATGTGATAATGCAACATCTGATTGTTTTTTGCCCAGGGTTGTGGGAAAAAATAAGAAATCAAGTGAATTGAGTGCACATTTTGACCTTGCTGTTTCATAAAGAAACATTGACCAACCCCGTAATGTGGAAATTTCACATCTTTCCAATTCTCTCTGTATAATTTGAACTGTTTCCCAGCAGCTCATGTTATCATGTTTCCTTTAATAATCTTTGCTTTCATAATTAAAGCCATTATTAGTATTATCCTCATCATTAGCATTGCTGTTGTCATTATCGCTATTTGGGGCAGAGAAGATGTAGGGTTTTTGTACAGGCGCACACCATTTTTATTATAGCTTAAAAGCTAGAAAATATGCTCTTTGAATGCTTGTAGTGTTTATGTAATCAGTTCCTACATTGCCAAGGCTTATTGAAAACAGCTGGGTGCCTGCTGCCTGCCTCACCCTTTGTTGGAATGTTGCCAGAACAGGTAGTCAGAAATGGAAAGTAAGGAAAAATTCAGGCATCTGGGTGTCTCTCAGGAAAGCAGCTGTGGCTTCCTTAGGAAGCAGTCATTGTTTCCCATCAGCCAAGACTCTGTATCCCCTTGGGTCCAGTTTTGGCATGGCTGGACTAGGAGGATGCGGTTTATGACTTAGGACTTACGCGAGAAAGCATTTGGGCAGTCCCATCTCTGGCAGAACATTGAGAGAAACTCCCCCAAGCTGCAAGCCATATGTGAGCTGTTGGCCTTCTATTTAGCCTACTCTGGGAAGTTCCCATTTACTGGGGCTCTAATCGTTCCTTTGACACAAGCAAAAACAATACAAAAGGATCTTTGCAAAACATATCCTTCCAAGATATACTGTCCTGTTTTTAAAACCAGACATCACTATTATTTCTGTAAACATGGCATTTCCCACCAACTCCCCACCCCCTCCACAAATAAATTCATTTCTTTAAGAGACTTGTTTGGTTTTCTAGATAGAAAGCAAGTACAAAGAACTTTTTTTTTAACAGTAAGGTCAAAGTCCTGGATGAACAATGTTGAATGATATTGTGCAGGCATAAATGTATTCTCTTCCAGATATAAATTTTTGTACATCAAGTTTTAAAAGTTATTTATGTGTTGATTTATGTCAGAGAGAGGCCAGGAGCACTGCTACGTAGGATATACTGAGAATCAATGTGCTATTGTGGTAGGGTTATATGACAGGGAATTCTCATTTACCAGGAAAATGGCATTTTGATGGATTAGGACTGTATGCTTTTCTTGATAATTTTTGTTGAAGCAAAGCTCTGATTTTAACGTGTAAGTGCTTTTTCATTTTAGTAGTCAGAAAAGGCACTAGAAAGGTGTGGTACTTTGAATTTTAGATTAAGTATCATGTTTTTTTAGCATTACAGAGAGTCCTGTTAGGACACTTAAGGACCATGATTAATCCAGCAACACTTTATTCAAGAATCTTCAGTTTCAAAACATACTGGGTATGAGGCAACAAGTTTATGCCAATGTGAGGGATGTTTGGGAAAACTAAATAAAATTTTATTTCTAGTTATAACTAGACTTATTTGCAGAAATATAAAAGTAAAAATTATAATAGTAAGTAATTTTTAAATTCATTGGATTATACTTTTTAAAAAAAGTGAAGTCATAGTATACAGTACAAGGAGTCAGGTTATTTTTAATGCTTAACCCATTGCTAATTTTAATACATAAAAATGTCAGCACAGAGTTAAACTAGGTAATGTTCATTGAGTTCCTTTATTTTTCCTACTCTTGTTTTATTCTCAACTTTATAGAAACTAAAACAGACTATTCTTAACATTTTTCATCGTCCTGATTTTTTTCCCTTCTTATATTCATAAAAAAATTTTTTTAATGTGTAGCTCCATAATAAGTGTAAGAGGAAGGCTATGAGTGTAAAAAGACTGTATCCACAAAATATATCTTTCCTAAGATGTTTTCCCAAAAGAATGGTCATCATTCATCTGAATAATCATTCTCACATGTGATAGCTCTTCTGTTATTAATTTGACCTTATTATAATTCTGTCTTCATGTCTCCATATTGTTTACTATAGTTCAAGAAAATTTTCTAAAATTTCATCATTATCATTAAGAATTTGGACAATTAGAAAAATACAAAGTGAGGCTTCTGTTTTGACAAGACAAGCATTCTGATCGTACTTTGAGTATAAGTCATGTCTTATCAACTTTGGTTGTCTAATTTTCCCCTATGTGTTACTTGTGGTAAGTTGGGTATTTCTTTCTACCTGTCCTTTTAAAAAACTTCAACAACAAAACTAATCTGGAAAAAACTGAGAAGAAGGAAGCCTGGATATTGAGAGTATATATATTAAAATATTTAGAAAATTTAGAGAAAATATTTAGGAAATCAGTGTAAATTGAAGATGCTTCATTGCCTGTAAGGAAAGATAAGGATGTAGTAAATAATCAAAGAAAGTGAAAGTGTTAGTTACTCAGTCATGTCCAACTCTTTGTGACCCTATGGACAGGAGCTGGCCAGGCTCCTCTGTCCATGGAATTCTCCAAGCTAGAATACTGGAGTGGGTATCTATTCACTTCTCCAGGGGATCTTCCTGACCCAGGGATCAAACCTGGATCTCCTTCATTGTAGTCAGATTCTGTACCATCTGAGCCACCAGGGACTCAAAAATCCATGTTACCAGATGGCTGGACTCATAGAGTAATGGTTGGTAATACTGGAAATATTTAAAATAATATATCTATAAAGACACTTTATTCATAACTTTGAATTCAGAGAGGAAAAAGTCCACAGATGTTTTTGAGAAATGTAGCATCTATTTTCACTTTATGCTAATTGTGGTTTATTCAGCTTCCACCAGATGGTTTTATATACACGGTAGCTAGTTCATGCCAACTGTCTTCCAGTATATTCTCTGAATTGTAGGTAGGTTTTGGAGACCTCTTGATGAAAGTGAAAGAGGAGAGTGAAAAATTTGGCTTAAAGCTCAACATTCAGAAAACTAAGATCATGGCATCTGGTCCCATCACTTCATGGCAAATAGATAGGGAAACAGTAGAAACAGTGGCTGATTTTATTTTTCTGGGTTCCAAAATCACTGCACATGGTGATCGCAGCCATGAAATTAAAAGACACTTACTCCTTTGGAAGGAAAGTTATGACCAACCTAGATAGAATATTTAAAAACAGAGATATTACTTTGCGAACAAAGGTCCGAAGGAAATGGCAACCCACTCCAGTGTTTTGCCTGGAGAATCCCAGGGAGCCTGGTGGGCTGCCGTCTATGGGGTCGCACAGAGTCGGACACAACTGAAGCGACTTAGCAGCAGCAGCAGCAGTCAGGGCTGTGGTTTTTCCTGTGGTCATGTATGGATGTGAAAGGTGGACTGTGAAGAAAACTGAGCACTGAAGAGTTGATGCTTTTGAACTCTGGTGTTGGAGAAGACTCTTGAGAGTCCATTGGACTGCAAGGAGATCCAACCAGTCCATCCTAAAAGAGACGAGTCCTAGATGTTCTTTGGAAGGACTGATGTGAGGCTGAAACTCCAATACTTTGGCCACCTCATGCAAAGAGTTGACTCATTGGAAAAGACCATGTTGCTGGGAGGGATTGGGGGCAGGAGGAGACGGGGACGACAGAGGATGAGATGGCTGGATGGCAACACCGACTCGATGCACATGAGTTTGGGTGAGCTCTGGGAATTGGTGATGGACAGGGAGGCCTGGCTTGCAGCGATTCATGGGGTTGCAAAGAGTCGGACACGACTGAGTGACTGAACTGAACTGAAGTAATTGCTAATCTTACTAATATTATGGCTTTCAAATGTCACTGTGATATCTCCAAGGTGGTCTGGGTAAACAATAGGATATTCTATAGGAGTACTGCTGAAAAGGAAAAACATGTTCTTGAGCAATTTAGATTTAAGAAGTGAATAAATTATTGTATGCAATAGGAGTTAGTTATCTCTGGGGAACTGAAGAAATGGTTGTAATAAAGATTCTGCATTGGTTGTCTAAATTAACTTAATGCTTTTTTTTTAGTGATGGATCTTTGCCCCCCACTGAGTAGAAAAATAATAAAATACCGGATTTTTCTGGTTTTGGAGTTCAGCTGAATTATTTTAAAACTTTGTTTATTTTGTGTTTTTATTCTTTTTAAAAACACGGTTGTGGTATGTTTAGTGTATTCTCTTGTTTAAACATTAATTTCAGAAAATATTTAATGCTTGAGGAAAACTTATATTCTTTTCAAATAAGCCACTGCTGTTACATGGGCATTCACAGGAACTTTCTTTTCATATTATTCTTCCTTAATTAATAACATTAATATATACTTTTAAGCAAATGTAAAATTATACTGTTTGATTTAGTGTCTAAATAGTAATGAATCTTTATAAGACTTTATATTAAACATAGCTGTGATTATACTTTCCCTTAGATAGAGTACAGAAATAAAAACAGAGAACACAAGACTTCCAAGTAAAAGGTGCAGCGTCTAGAAATATTTCTCTTAAGCCTTTTGTTTGTCTATGTATGACTCAGTATTTTGTTCATCATAGGATATACTGGAGGTAAAATCTAAAGTTCTCAACTTCTTTTGAGTTGGAATTTGTCAAACTGTGTTCTTGCAAAATTCTAGGGAAAAAAAATTATTGTTATCTAATATATTTTAGGGCTTCACAGGCAGCTCAGTAGTAAAGAATATACCTGCTAAATAGGAGACCAGGATTTGATCCCTGGGTCAGGAAGATCCCAAGGAGAAGGAAATGGCAACCTACTCTAGTATTCTTGCCTGGGAAATCCCATGGACAGAGGAGCCTGGCAAGCTATAGTCCATGGGGTCGCAAAGAGTCATGTATAACTTAGCAACTAATCAACAGCAATATATTCAAATGTTTTCATTTCAGAAGGACCTTCAATACATGTGGCTTCACTTTCTATTCTAGTTCTATTTCTGTTTGTTTGTTCTCTTGCATTAATAGGAAATAGAGATATTTTTTATCCATTCAGGTCTGATTTTAAATTCCTATCTATATAGTAGACAGCAGTCATCTGTAAAAAATATATATTGTTCAAAAATATACTTAACAAAAAATTGGTTTTATTTTTCTTCAAATAAGTAAGTAAAACTTCTGTATATTTAATGTGTCTCCCTTAAAAGAAATTGCTGCAGTTGTGGTTGTTACCTTTGTGCTAAATAGACAGTTAACTTGTATCTTATGGACTTCATAAAAGTAAAAACTTTTTTAAAATTAAAATTTAAAAAATTAAAAATTAAAAGAATTTTTAAATAAAAATATACTCTTCACTCTGTAGGTAGGGTATGATTTGTTAGTGATACTAAATAGGCACATTCATTCCAGAAGAATTTTAGGAAAGCAACATGGAGGTCTAAATTTGGCTGAAAATGTACACAGTGAAGTACAGTCATACTTTGGAGATATTACAGATTTGGTTTCAGAACACCATAGTAAAGGAATACTACACTAAATGAGTTACACAATATTTTTTGGTTTCCCACTGCATATAAGTTATGTTTACACTATAGTCTCTTAAGTGTATAATTCAATCATGTCGTAACAATTGTACATACCTTAATAAAAAATGCCTTATTGCTAAAAATGCTAACCATAACCTAAACCTTTAGTGAGTTATAGTAGTACCATCAAAGACCACAGATCACTGTAACAAATACAATAATAATGAGTGTGAAATTTGTGAGAAATACCAAAATGTGATACAGAGATAGGAAGTGAACAATTGTTGTCGGAAAAAAATAACACCTATAAACTTGCTCCATGCAGATTTGACACAGATTATACTATACTGATTTCAGATCATACTACAAAGCTACAGTCATCAAAGCAGTATGGTATTAGCACAAAAACAGACATATAGATTAATGGGTTAATCTAGACCCATTAATTATATGGCCAAACATCTTTGACCCAAACAGACATATAGATTAATGGAACAAGATAGAAAACTCAGAAATAAACCCAGGCATTTCTGGTCAATTAATCTATGACAAAGGAAGCAAGAATAAACAATGAAGAAAAGACTGTCTCTTCAAATAGTGGTACTGGGAAAACTAGGCAGCTACATGTAAGATAACGAAATTAGAACATTCTTTTACATCCTATCTAAAAATAAACTCAAAATGGATTAAAGACATAAATGTAAGACTGGATACTATAAAACTCCTAGAGAAAAATATAGACAGTACAGTCTTTGACATAAATTGCAGGAGTATTTTTGGGAGGATCCATCCCCTAAAGTAATAAAAACAAAATTAAACAAATGGGACCTAATTAAACTTAAAGCTTTTGCACAGCAGATTTAGTCTATAAACAAAATGAAGAGATGGCATATGGAATGGGAGAAAATATTTATGAACAATGCTGCTGATAAGGGATTAATTTCAAAAATATACAAACAACTTATATAGCTTAATACCAAAAAAAAAACAAACAAACAACCAACCAACCAGACAAAAATGGACATAAGGCCTAAACAGACATTTTTCCAAAGAAGGCAAACTGATAGACAACAAGCATATGAAAAGATGCTCAACATCTCTAATTATTAGAAAAATACAATCAAAACAAAAATGAGGTATCACTTCACACCAGTGAGAATGGCCATCATTAAAATATCTACAAATAATAGATGTTGGAGAGGGTGTGGATAAAAAGGAACCCTTCTTCACTGTTGGGTTTCCCTGGTGGCTCAGACAGTAAAGAATCTGCCTGGGTTTGATTCCTGGATTGGGACGATTTCCCGGAGAAGGAAATGGCAACCCACTGCAGTATTCTTGCCTAGAGAATTCTATGGACAGAGGAGACTTATAGGCTATATAGTCCATGGGATTTCAAAGCATTGGAAATGACTGAGCAACTAACAATTTCCTTTTATACACAGTTGGTGAGAATGTAAATTGGTGCAGCCACTATGAAGAACAATATGTAGGTACCTTTACAAAACTAAAAATAGCATTACCATATGATCTTGCAGTCCCACTCTTTGTGTATATCTAGAGAAAACCATAATTCAAAAAGATACACACATGACAATTTTCAGGAGCACTGTTTACAATAGCCAAGATACAGAAGCAACCTAAATTTCCATTGACAGATTAATGGATAAGGAAGATGAGGTACATACATACAATAGAATATTGTTGTTCAGTCTCCCAGTTGTGTCCAACTGTTTGCAACTCCATGGACTGCAGCAAGCCAGGCCTCCCTGTCCCTCACCATCTCCAAAAGTTTGCTCAGGTTCATGTCCATTGCATCGGTGATGCCATCCAGCCATCCCATCCTCTGACACCTCTTCTCCTGCGTTCAATCTTTCCCAGCATCAGGGACCTTTCCAACGAGTCAGCTGTTCATATCAGATGACCAAAGTACTGGAGCTTCAGCTTCATCATCAGTCCTTCCAATGAATATTCAGGGTTGATTTCCCTTAAGATTGACTAGTTTGATCTCCTTGCTGTTCAAGGGGCTTTGAAATCTTCTCCAGTACCACAGTTTGAAGGCAATAGAATATTACTCTGCCATAGAAAAGTAAAATCATACTATTTGCAGCAACAAGGATGAACCTAAAGATTACCCTATTAAGGAAGTAAGACAAATATTATTTTATGATATCATTTATATGTGTAATCTAAAAATAAAACACAAATGAACTTATTTATGAAACAGAAATAGAGTCACAGATATAGAAAACAAATGTATGCTTACCAAAGAGGACAGAGGGGGAGGGATGAGAGATAAATTAGGAGTTTAAGATTAACATATACACTCTACTAAATATTAAACAGATAACCAACAGTGACCAACTATGTAGCACAGGAAACTATACTCAGTATCTTGTAATAACCTATTATGGAAAAGAATCTGAAAAAGAAGATATATATATATGTATAACTGAATCACTTCGCTGTATACGAAATTAGCACAACATTGTAAATTAACCATATTTCGATTTTTAGAAGTTTAGAAAGATTAGATGCCAGATTTGCTCCATTTTTAATAAGGTCTGTATCTAACAGGGAGGAGCAGAACAATGTCACGTCAGTTCCCACTGACATTTTATTATAGATTAAGGGCTCAGATTAGCCACCTGCCAGATGATGAACTTTTGGGAAAGGGGTGGAGAAAACGTGGAGAGCATCTGTACAGGCCAAAGTTTAAGCATCAGAGTCCAGGGCTCTGGGAAGTCAAGGAAATAGCCTGAAGACAAGGGCCACTAATGATGTGTTACATGGGGAGGGCTTGACACCAAGAGTGAACTTCCTCTGTTTCATATTTTGAATCCAGCTGTTAAAATCATGGGGCTTGCCCAGACCTAGAGTAAAATACGTGTTCATTGAGTTTGTTTATGTATCCGGAAACATCATATCTAGAGATTAAGGAAGAATATTGTAAAAAAAAAAAATGCTATGGTTGCCATTTACTCTTACACTAGCCTAATGGCTCTACTGCCTTCACTGTACAAATAGTTGATTGAGAAATATTTTAATGAATATTTTATCTTGAATGATACATTTAACCTGATCAAATATGGAGAACTAAAAGGAACAGCCTAATACAAAAATTGAGAGAAAGGTTGGATGAGGGAAAATTTTAAATGAAATGACTTAGCAATCAAGTGATCATACTGAGTCCATGTTAAGTAATTTTCCATGTTAAAATTATATATGAAATACATGTTTAGATCTATTATATATATAAACACACTGAAAAATATGAAAGCAAATCAGTGTTTTCTTACTTAACTATTTTCTAATAAAACTGTCTAGTTCAGTCATGAATATTTTGGGAAGGACCTATTCATTGTGTTTACTTTCTATGGTCCTGTGCCAATTTGGATTTCATTATATATTAAAAAATCCACTTTATGCTTAAAACATTGATTGTGAAAAGGTCTTAGCAATCTAACAGTTACTGGCAAAAAATATAAGTGGTTGCTAACAGAGAAAATGAATTCATTATTGATGTACACATTCATTCGTTTTCCAGGGTGTGTAGTTTAATTTTCTGGAGGTCATTAAGTAAACAAAAACATCATGCCAGTTCTGATATTTAATATTTCATGATTACTATTCTGATATTTAATATTTACTCCTTGGTAAAACACATAAATTATGAGTTTCCATTGCTCACCAACAAACTATTTGCTAATTCTCCAAGTTTGCCATGAAATAAAACATTATAATCTAGTAAAGGCACCTAAGACAGTGCCTAGCCTAAACAAGGGTCTCATTGCACATTAATCTTGAATGTGAATCTGATCCCTTTTCTTCATTAGCTTTTCTTCTCCATCTGTTTGGAGGGGTAACACATAGGGTCCTGAAAAAAAAATAGGAAACCAAAAACAGAAAACAAAGCCACAAACTGTGCAACACTGCATTTTTTGGTAAGAAGCTCAATTGTGTCCAACTGTTTGTGACCGCTTGGACTGTAGCCTGCCAAGCTCCTCTGTCCATTGAATTCTCCAGGCAAGAATATTGGAGTAGGTTGGCATTCCCTTCTCCAGGAGATCTTCCCAACCTAGGGATCGAACCCAGGTCTCCCTCATTACAAGCAGATTCTTTACCATCTGAGCCACCAGTTCAGTTCAGTTCAGTCGCTCAGTCGTGTCCAACTCTTTGCGACCCCATAATCCCAGCACGCCAGGCCTCCCTGTCCATCACCAACTCCCAGAGTTCACCCAGACCCACACCCATGGAGTCAGTGACGCCATCCAGCCATCTCATCCTTGGTCGTCCCCTTCTCCTCCTGCCCCCAATCCCTCCCAGCTCAGAGTCTTTTCCAATGAGTCCACTCTTAGCATGAGGTGGCCAAAGTACTGGAGCTTCAGTTTTAGCATCATTCCTTCCAAAGAAATCCCAGGGCCAATCTCCTTCAGAATGAACTGGTTGGATCTCCTTGCAGTCCAAGGGACTCTCAAGAGTCTTCTCCAACACCACAGTTTAAAAGCATCAACTCTTCGGCGCTCAGCCTTCTTCACAGTCCAACTCTCACATCCATACATGACTACTTGGCAGGAAGGCCCTAAAAGCACTTTGGTTAATTGGAAAAGATAAGATTTCTGTGCTTCAGTTAGGAACAGCTTCTTAAGAAAGTAGGACTGGAATTATAGTTTCAAAAGTAGAAAGATACAGTTGAGAAGTAGTGAATTAACAGCAAAGGCATGTACTAAATTATAATCTTTTTCATTCTCTTGTTAGATCAGAAGTTAATATTTCAGAGACCCAAGATGAAAGCACAGATCATCTAGTGGGTAGGGAGTAGGGACAAGAAGAATTATGACAAAATTGTACATAGAGTTTTACAGATTTCACTGAAATCATACTCCCTAGACTTCAACCAATGAAATAATCCTTGTGATCCTAGGCACTAGATTCAAAACCAGTGAAAACTTTCATGCCAAATATATTTCAGATCCCAGTGCCTTGCACAGCACAAGTCGCTCAATTAATATTATGGACCTAAATTAAACTATTTCCACTGATTTCATCCTCTGTTCCATTTGAAAACTGTCTTCTCAGCTATCCCTCTGTCAGCACTAACCCATATTCACATATAAATGTAATTCACTGTGCAGTCTACTACCTTTCATAAATACTTCCTTTTCTTGATATTACTTTGCTTGGTACCACCATGAGAAATCCCATGAGGTATTTTACTTGAATCGCAGTCAAAAGAAACAAAATTAAAACCAGCCTTTAAATAAACTGCATTTGATTTCTGAGGCAACTCCAGAATGTTAATGTTATTCTTAACGCCTGCCTCAATTCAACTTTTTATTTTATTCTTGCTACATTTTTTTATACTGTCAATGTTATAGGCTGGAAATAACACATGGATTTGAATAAAACTATCACATTAGTTAATGAAGGATAATGATTCTGTAGAAAAAGAAAGTTCCTATGAAACTGAACGACCTATAATCTAATTATCCATCTAAATATCCAGGTTTAAGAAGGTCTTGTTGTTATTTTCCTATTCAGGCGTTAATAGCAAAATTACAGTAGTTCAAGGTATTTCATGTGATTGCATGACTGGCCTCAGCCAATGCCTTGGCTTCATTTTAGTCTGTCATCCCAAAATGTTCCCCATGCCTTCATCTTTTTACTTAAACATGTTTCTTTGTATGCATTTTTACTGGATCTTTCAGTAATAGTGATCTTTCAGGGAAGAGGCACATGTCCTATTTTAATCTTTTGGAGAAGTTTGCACAATAAAAGAAAATACTGAGAAACTTTCACAGCTATCCACATGTCCCCAGCTGTCTGAGCATTTTTCATCATCACTCTAATAACACCTGAAATGGGGATTGTGAAAGTAATCATATAGCTTAATTTACTGCATAGATAAAGGGAAAGGTTGACTTTGAAAATCTCCTAGGTGTACGACTATGACCAGTGCCTAGATGTTACCTCAAGAAGAGTCAAAGAGGATTGTGTTTGGGTCGTTATGGCATTTAGATGACACACAGTGAGAAATTCTGCAACCTGTGAATTCTTACTGAGGATGGCTGAATTATTCTTGTTAGGATTATAAGAACTCAACAGTTTTATTTGGCTAAATTTTGATGATTTATTGGGAATGTATGGTGTCACTTGAAAGCAAAAGGAATAAACTCGGTGAACTCTTATGGCTGCTTATCATGATTCAGCAATTTCTTAAATTTTAAAGAGATTTTGCAGTCACAGTTTTATATCTGGTAAGATCAAGAGACTAAGAAGTTAAGTCAGCAGTCTTTAAAATTTAATTCATGTTGGGTGAAGTTCATGATATGCTAGGTCACATTGCCTCGGAGAGGAATGATTCCTTAATAACATTTTTATTTCTCCTTTTCCAAAGGCTTCTTAAACTATATAAATAATGAGGTTGTTTAGTACAATACAAACAACATGCAGTATGTTGCATGTTGCAAATGCCCAGAGACATCTTCCAAGTGCAGAAGACAGTTCTGTTTCATTCACTAATTTTATAGCCGCATCCCTAGAAATGACCTCGATCTGTGAGGGTATTTTTTTTTAAGCCGCAGAAACAAAACTTTTTAATCCTACTCTTCATATAATGTGTTTTAAGCTGGATTGGCTAAATTCTATTACTGAACAACTGCTAGGTTAAATTTGAATAATTTAATTGCTTAAAATATATTTATTCACTTTCCCCTAGAAAAGTATTTCTAACTCAGTTGAACTGAAGTGTTGAATCCATTTTAATTGATCTTCCTCTCTGTGTTTTATTTCCTCAGATTTTTTTTTCCATCTGCATTGCTTTCTGGGGAGTAAGGAGTGTGAAGCAACTTGTCTCAGACCCTTGGAGATAACTTACGTTTGTACACAATTCACTTGTTTTAATTATTTGTCCACAATTGTAATATTTTACCACTCTCTATGGAAATATAATTATCTTATATAATGATTGTTTGAACAGTTTTTTCTAATGAAAGGTAGATAACATCTATATACTCTTGCTTCCTTTTCACATTTATCATTCTCTATTAAAATTAAAGTCAGCTGCAGTTACTATATTGCTAGGGTGGAAAGAAAATGATGTCAAATATAATGATATTATGTATATTGGTAATATCTAAGCCAATGAGTATGAGAAGAAGTAATAAAACTTCAAAACAGCTGAAAGAATGAAGATTTTATTTTCATTGGTTTGACAATTTTTCACTTGCTGTCTGCTAAAATTGTGCTTGGAAAATGTTTGTTGTCATAAAAATATATTACATGAGTTGTCTGCCTAAGGCTAGGTTTACCTTTGAAAGCCATATAACATAAGGAGTAACGTTACACAAAATGACATCAACAAAATGAAAATGAACAAGATTTGTCAGAATTCATTTATTCAACAGATTATTTGTGATGCATATGTCTAATATGTTTGGTCAATTTATTCTGTCAAATTGAGGGGTGTGGAGTATTTCTGCATTATTTTAAATTGTCTCACAATCATGTTAATAATGCTCTCTAAATAAAATTACCTCAGGTATTCTATGTACATTTTTCATGGGAATTGTAAAAATCTGCCATGTGTTTCTTTAGGAGGGAACTGACGAACAGGAAATGGTTCAAACTTTCCTTCTTCTAGTATTTCTTAGATTTTCTTGTTGTTTAATCTTTTTTATATTGAAGGATAATTTCTTTACAAAGTTGTATTGGTTCTGCGGTGAAGGTGAATTCGCTCAGTCGTGTCCGACTCTTTGTGACTCCGTGGACTATAGCCCACCAGGCTTCTCTGTCAGTGAAATTCTCCAGGCAAGAATACTGGAGTGGGTTACCATTTCCTTCTCCAGGGGATCTTCCCGACCCAGGGATCGAACCTGGGTCTCCGGCATTGGAGGCAGAAGCTTTAACCCTGAGCCACCAGGGAAGCCCTGTACAGCAATGCAAATCAGCTGTAAGTATGTGTGTACCGCCTTCCTCTTGAAACTCCCTCCCGCATTCCTCATGCCACCCCTTTAGGTCCTTGCAGGTCGCCAGGCTGAGCCCCCTGTGTTATACAGCAGCCTCCCACCAGCTATCTGTTTTACACATGACAGTGTATATATGTCGATGCCGCTCTTTCCATTTGTCCCACTTTCTCCTTCTGCTGTGTCCACAAGTCCATTCTCTACGTCTGAGTCTCTATTCCTGCCCTGCAAACATGTTCGTCAGTACTGTTTTTCTGATTCCATATATATGCATTAATATATAATGTTTGTTTTTCTCTTTATGACTTATTTAGTCTTTATAACAGGCTCTAGGTTCATCCAACTCAGCTCAACTGACTCACATTCATTCCTTTTTTATGGCTGAGTAATATTCCATTGTATAAATGGACCACAACTTCTTTATTCATTCATCTGTCAATGGACATCTACTTTGTATCCATATCCTGACTATTGTGAATAGTGCTTCTGTGAATATTGGGGTACATGTGTCTTTTTGAATTATGGTTTTTTCAGAGTTCATGCACAGTAGTGGAATTGCTGGGTCATATGGTAATTTTATTCCTCATTTTTAAAGGAATTTCATACCACTCTCCATAGTGGCTGTAACACTTTAAATTCCCACTGACAGTGTAAGAGAGTTCCTTTTCTCCTCATCCTCTCCAGCATTTATTTTGAAAGATTTTTTGAGGATGATCATTTTGACTGATGTGAGGTGATACCTCATTATAGTTTTGGCTTGCATTTCTCTGATAATAAGCAGCGTTGAGAATCTTTTCTTGTGTTCGTTGGCCATCTGTATGTCTTCTCTGGGCTTCCCTGGCGGCTTAGTGGTAAAGAATCTGCCTGCCAATGCAGGAGATGCGGGTTCAATCCCTTGGTCATGAAGATCCCCTGGGGAAGAAAATGGCAACCCACTCCAGTATTCTTGCCTGCGGAATTCCAATGTGCAGAGTAGCCTGGCAGCTACAGTCCATGAGGTCAGAGAAGAGTTGGACATGACTTAGAGACCAAATAACAGCAATGTCTTCTTTGGAGAAACGTCTATTCAGGTGTTCTGCCCATTTATTTCTTAGATTTAAAGTCACAGTTTAAGTTACCAAACTTATAAGCACTAAAACAGTTAATACTATCCTTCACTGAGCTTTGCCTCTGTTCATGGCTGGTTTAAAGAGACTGATCAGTTGGCTGGCTTATTTTTAATATATGGTTTTTAAGTTTTGAATAGAGAAAAGTTGTGGAAGTAGTAAAAAGTGTCGAACTGCAGGTGTCTGTGCATATTCGTGAAACTGGACGAACAGAAGAAGGTTAAATTTGCATGATGGAAAAATTAACAAGTGTATCTCAAGCGTCAAAAGTAGGGACTTGGCTTTGCTTCATTCATCGTTTTTTTACTTCTTAATTTAACACAGAATTAGAGCAAATACTTGAACCCATAACAAATATTAGGCCCTATCCTTGTCCCTTACCAACAGTTCTTACTGGAGTTTGTGTATTTAGAATCCAGTTAAAGCAAGGAGTCATCTGCTGGCTTGAAACTGCTAATTTCATAGCACAAAAACTCTGAATACCCATATTCTACATCCTAAATACCCTTCAGTCTATAGGTTACAGCCTTTAAGAACAGCGAAGAAAAGAGAGCTTTCACAAATCATTAAGTAGGTTTTTAATGTGGCAGGACAGTTTACTGGTTTCCCCATGAATCAAATATAAATATGTATATATACCTGAATATACATGAATTTATAGGAGTGGTCTAGGATATATATATATAAAGAGGAGTTAATGGAAATAAAGAATTCAAAATTGATAAAAAGTTATTTTTATGGTGAAGTTTAGTTTTGAGTAAACTCAAATTTATCCATTTTCTTTTCTTAGTTATTCTCACTATGATTAAAAATGACTTTTCTTAAAGATGCAAATATTTTCAAGCTAGGAGTTTTCAGGCCTTTGAAAGTGGAAATCATTCCCAGACAGGTAGTGTTCCCAAGGCCTGTGCGTTAACCAGGGCATTTTTTTCCTCATCTTCCACCTTGTTAATTTTTCAGTCTAGTTTTCTCTTGTTGAGCACTAGTACATGATGACAGATCATATAACTATTGTTAATGTTATAAATTAATCTTGAATGATGCCATGTAATTTATGCTTACTCTTGCCTAGAAGCACTTTACGTCTCTCTCTTCTTTCTTTCAAGAGAAAAGCACTAAAAATAGGACTCACCAATTATTCAGCACTTATACTGGAGAAATGCCAACTGACTTGGAAATAATTATGAGTATTCTTAGGTTTACTTATCTACTGAAAGGAAGAGGTAGAGAGAGGAAAGATACATTGGTTTTTGAGTAATACTCTTTTTTTTTTTTTTTACTCTCTATTGTCCTGGTAATTAAGTGCTGTTGAAACTATTTTAAAGAAGAGAATTCTGAGGCTGAGGAGGGTTAAAAAATGTGCTCAGGCCTATCATGCTTAATCAATAGAAGAAAATTTAAAACCTCTGAATTCTGACATAGAAGGCCATGTTTCACCATTATATGATGTCATATCCCCAAGGCAAGCCTTTGGAATACAGTATCAGGAGTTTAAGTTCAGAAAATTTCTCATTCAATTTGATGTTCCAAGATACAAAACAAAGTTCAGAGAATAAGCCGTTTAGTTACAGGACAAATTAGTTGATTAGATGAATGAGTACAGAACATATAATCTGAGAGCAATAAGGCCCCAGGGTTTTTTTTTTAATAGGATTGCCATATGTCTAAAAGAAATTCATTCCTATACTTGATTTGATAAAACTGCCCATTACTCTAACTCTATTTGTTGTGTCACTTACTTTCCCTTCATCTTGTGCTTTCTAATTATTTTGGTTAAACTTAAGCTAATCAACTCATGACCATGAGATTCAGCAATATGTGGATCTGTCATTGAGTATCCAAAGTTCATTTAATCATAAAATATGCGAACTTTGTTATTTTTAACATGATCAGCTTGTGTGAAGGTTTATTGAAGATCTCACACTTCTCTTTACTGGTTATGTATAATTCAATCTTCCTTGGTGGCTCACATGGCAAGGAATCTGCCTGCAATGCGGGAGACCTAGGTTCAATCCTTGGGTTGGGAAGATCCCCTGGAGAAGAGAATGGCAGCGCACTCTAGTCCTCTTGCCTGGAGAATCCTAAGAACAGAGGAGCCTGGTGGACTATACTCCATGGAGTCACAAAGAGTCAAACACAGCTGAGCGACTGACACACACACGTAATTCAGTAATTCAGTGGACACTTCAGCAGAAGCATTGAGTGGGATTTCTTAAAGTACGGTGTACATTATGATACATAGTAATATGATTTATTAGAGAGAGCAATAGTACTAGAAAATGAGGTCTCTTTTTATGTTTACATTTGGACCATCCAGAATCCCAAGGAATGATAGAAAACACAGAGCTAGTTTGGCTTTCAGAATTTTAAAATACTTTTCATGTCATGATTTTCAGCAGCGCTGTGGAAGGGGTCAGGCCCCATCTTAAATATACCTCAAGAAAACTAGATTAACAATGTTCTATCTGTTACTGGGATATTTTTTCAGATCTTCCTCCAGACTGCTGCCTTTTCTTCTCAACAGCATAACAGATAACTCCTTCTTCACCAAAGGCTCAATTAGAAAAAGTTATTAGCCAAAAAAAAGAAAACAAATAAGCAAGCATTGATGGTTTTCTCTTGTGGGTTGTGTTTTCTTTTTGGAATTCTGCAAGTGTAATATCTCTTTAGTCAGATTTTCCGATCATTCCGGTCTCGCCAGCATCCATCAATCATAAGTTCATTCCTTGGGTGTGTTCTCCTTTTGTTTTAACAATAATATATCCAAAATTCTAACTTGCATAGATTTACATTACAGAAAACAGGAAGAAGCAGCCTTGGTCTTTATGTATCAGGATTATCTGTAGATCTTTTTAAAAATTAAAACTCTTGGTAAGAGCATTGGAATTCTGGTTTAGTAAGATTCAAGTGGTGCCAGAGACTCTGTATTCTTCAAAATTATTTTAATTAAAAAGTTACAGAGGAGAAGAAGGGGACAGCAGAGAATGAGATGGTTGGATGGCATGACTGACTCAATGGACATGAATTTGAGTACACTCAGGGAGATCGTAAAGACAGGGAAACCTGCCTTGCTGCAATTCATGGGGTTACAAAGAGACACAACTGAGCGACTGAACAACAGCAGCAACAGAGGCTATACGCAATCTAGAGGGAAAGAAAACTTCTCTAGATTCTAGCCTTGAGTTTCAGAAATATGCAGGAGAGATGCATGATGCAAGGGAACATTGTTTATATAGAAAATTAAAAGAATGGGATGATTATGACTAAGTAAGCATGTATATTTCAGTATGTCACCTGAGTAAAAATCACTTTAGTAAAAGGTTATTTTGCATATACTTACAAACCTGTGGTGGGGGGGGGGAAACAAACTGAAATTTTTAAACCTAGGTAAGCATCCCTGTGACTGAGGAGAAGAGGAAAGTCTAGTAGGCAAAGAGATGTGATCAAACAAATATTGGTGCCATAGCTCTGTTTATGTTTGCTCCTGATATTTCACTTAATAAGATATTATTAATAGCAGAATTAAAATGTGCTGGGTTAGGTTTGGTAGACATCAATTTTGTACTTTTGGCTTTTGCCAGGGCTTCTTGCAATAACGTGAAAGATAGATGTGCTGTGAAGAGAATTCTCACTTTAGCACAAAGTTACATATGAAAGATGTCCACATATCATGGTTTCTGTACCTCCTGCTCTGCCCCATCCAGATAAAATGCAGCTTCACTGGTAAAGTGATGTGTGCCAAGTCAATCAGTATCTAAGTATGGCTATTCCTTCTAGGCAGGATATGTGGGGAATCCGTGTAACAGTGGCATCTGGCGGTCACGTGACATCCCAAGAAGCTGTGCCTTATCCTATACAGTATCCTACAGGAACAAAATCATCAGGCTGCTAATTTGCATCAGTAAGTCAAAGAATACTTAATAAATGCATGTTTAATGATGTGTTGAATTTTTCAGAAAATTTATCCTAAGTATATAGCTTGTATAAAATGTTTATCAGTCTGTACTATTCACAGGGTGGAGAGAGCCTTAGTGAGATCACTAATTGTATGAAAGCTAGAAGAAATCAATTTGCTGATGAAGCAGTAGCATTTATTTCAAAGAACAGTCCTCATTTTGAGAAAACTCTATCTAGAATCTAGATAATCAGTATGGAGGGTTTTTTTTTTTAATTTGTTTTGATCATATGGTTAGTTTTTATTTTTTGTAAGAATTTTATTTGGGAAAATAGTTTTAAATATACTCTTCTATGAGTCTGCAATGTAATAGAGTGGATTTTTGTTTAATTAATAAGTGTGTGTGTGTGTGTGTATACATCATACATTTGTGTGTGTGTAAATGAATGAAAGAAATCTTGTTTGGCACAGTTTTGACAGTTACTCTACCTGTTCATAATATTTTGAAGACAGGAAATACTTCCATGTTCTTAAATACTAACATGATGTGTCCTGTGATGAAGTGCTGCAAATGAAGTTAAATTCTAAATATATTAACTTAGTAAATAAAAAGAATTAAAGCAATTGTGCCTTACAAACCCTTACTAAGTAATACAAATTTGGTATAATGTATTGAAATCCTTGAAGGGTAGTTTTTTTTTGATCATTGACCAGTTTCAAGATAATGTAATCATGGGGTCGCAAAGAATCAGACACGACTGAGCGGCTGAACTGAACTGATGGGCTTCCCTGATGGCTCAGTGGATAAAGAAGCTTCCTGCAATGCAAGAGACACAGGAGATGTGAGTTTGATCCCTGAGTCAGGAAGATCCTTTGGAGGAAATAAATGGCAACCCACTCCAGTATTCTTGCCTGGAAAATTCCATGGACAGAGTCACCTGGCTGGTTAAAGTGGGTCCTTGAGGTTGCAAAGAGTCAGATACAACTGAGCACACGGCGTACACAGACACACACACACACATATTTATAGATACATGCATACATACATTCTTTTTTATATTCTTTTCCACTATGGTTTATCCCAGGGGATTTGATATAGTTCCCTGGGCTATACAGTAGGACCTTGTTATGTATCCATTCTAAATGTAAGTGTTTGCATCCACTAACCCCAAAATCCCAGTCAATCCCCCATCCTCTCCTCTCCCACTTGCCAAAAAAATCTATTCTCTATGTCCATTAGTCTGTTTTTGTTTTGTGTATAGGTTCATTTGAGCCATATTTTAGATTATACATATTAAGTATCAGTTCAGTTCAGTTCAGTTACTCGGTCGTGTCCGACTCTTTGCGACCCCATGAATCGCAGCACGCCAGGCCTCCCTGTCCATCACCAACTCCCGGAGTTCACTCAGACTCACGTCCATCGAGTCTGTGATGCCATCCAGCATCTCATCCTCGGTCGTCCCCTTCTCCTCCTGCCCCCAATCCCTCCCAGCATCAGGGTCTTTTCCAGTGAGTCAACTCTTCGCATGAGGTGGCCCAAGTACTGGAGTTTCAGCTTTAGCATCATTCCTTCCAAAGAAATCCCAGGGCTGATCTCCTTCAGAATGGACTGGTTGGATCTCCTTGCAGTCCAAGGGACTCTCAAGAGTCTTCTCCAACACCACAGTTCAAAAGCATCAATTCTTCGGCGCTCAGCCTTCCATATGGTATTTGTCTTTTTATAAAGTTATAACATGAAAAATAAAGCCTCCTTCATCGATTAAAGAATCCTAGAACAATTTACAAATTGTCATTCTTATTTTTCAGATATGCTTCCCTTTCTAATTCCTATTGTCTTTTCTTTGCTTTGTGTTTTCCTTTCTGTTCCTTCCATTTCTTCTCCTATTCTCTTCTTTCCTACTAGTTAAGGCAGTTTTCTATGAAGTATGGTCTACTTTATCTTCTATAGACTTATGGTCTCATGTTGACTTACTAGTTGATAAATTACTTCTTTGCCCTTCTTTTCATTCTTATGGAGAGAAAAATCTCGGGTAGTCCCTCACTGAATACTTCCTCCAAAATTAAAAATAATTGTCCACTGCATAACAGCACTAGGAAACCTTGAGTACAGGCACTACACAAACAGCTCAGGAAATTCAGGTCATATGATACTGATGAGTCTAGTCAGACTCATGGAACAGTAGGGAAAGTCCCAGAACACAGGAGGAAATTCCCTCCTGACTACCAGGAAAACATGCACGTTTTATATTTATTATTAAATGTAAATGGTAAACAATATTCATTTAAGGAATTGTTATACTTTTTCAGAAATGTAACTGATCAGCTTAAAAATGCAACAAGAAATTGTTTCTCTACTTACCTCTCTGTACTGAAATATATGAGGCAAAGGCCATATAAAATTTGGCTTTATTTGGACATCTTGATAATTCAAAATCACTGTCATAATCTCATGAGACCCCAGAGAGATGGGAGGAAAGTGATATACGTGTTGTATATGACATGTTGTATATATGTGATATACATGTTATATATATGTATATATACATACATATACAAGTAATACATGATACATGTTGTTGATACAAAGAAAGTTTGCTCCTTAAAATTCTGTTGTTTGACAGATTCAGCAACAGTGATTGCAGCACAAAGACTTTAGCTGGTGGCTCACCTACTGTTCCTCCAGTACTCCTCCTGCTGTGATTCTCAGTAATTCAATCACATAAATGATCTATTATACTAGCATCTCAATTCCTTGGTCTCCTTGCCCCAGTGATTTTGTTGTCCACTTTCTATCAGGCCTGTTGTCTTTACAATAACTGTAATTCACACATAGTTTCAAACATATCTCTGACCGCTGCTCTCTTTTCAGCCCACTGCCTTGGGTACCCCACGGCAACCTTTGCCCCACCAAGGCATCTCTACTGCCTGTCCACCTCCTCTCCCTTTCTAATGTGCTTACTTACTTTCTTGTGTGTGTGCATGAAGTCCCTCCAGTCATGTCCAACTTTTCTGTGACTCTGTGGGTCACAGGATTAAATAGGATAATGAAGAGAACACATCTGAAACAGATGTGTGTGTGTGTGTGTGTGTGCTAAGTCACTTCAGTGGTGTCGACTCTTTGCGACCCTATGGACTGTAGCCCACCAGCCTCTTCTGTCCGTGGAATTCTCCAGGCAAGCATACTGGAGTGAGTTGCCAGTATTTATTTTCTAGATAGTTGAATTTCGTGGTCGATCATTATAACTGTTCTTTTGGTCTTAGTATTGATACATCACCAAAATGGTTAACTCCAACTATAGGTCTTCTGCATGTCTGTCCTCTTGTAGCTGAAAATGGATAAATACGCAACCATGAAAATGTCTTTACCTATTCATGGCTGCACACCTCAAGTGAGCTTTTAATTCTATTGAGCTATCATGCTCTCCTCCCCCAGCTCTGTTCACTCCTCCATAATCCTTGATGACTGGTTCCTACTCCTCAAACTTTCAAATGTCCTCAGTATTGGTTAATGACCTTGTTCCTTTTTTCACTGAAAACAAAACGAACAAAGAGAACTTCACCTATCTAACTTACCACCCAAACCTGTGTCTATTAATGAGCTACTCCTGCTCTTAAATAAAGCTAACCTCTGCTCTAGTCACAGTTTCCATCTGCTTTAGCAATTCTTTTTCTTCTATCTGTATTATTTCTGTCAATGTACAAAAATGCTGTTATTTGTCCCAACTTTAAAAAGAGATATTAGTTCATTCTTCCTTTGCTTTTAGCTAGCCCTATTTATCTCCATGATCTTATTCAAATTGCCTTCCAGGAGTTATCTATAATCCTTGTTTCTCATTTCTCTCTTCCCATTCTCCCATGGACACACCCTAGTTGGGAATTTCTACCCTTATTGCCTCTCTGAATTTGCTCTTTCCAAAATAACACAATGCTCAATTGTTAAGTCCAATCACCTGTTCAAGGCCATCCATTGGTGGACTTTTCAGCAGCACTGAGACTTACCATACTGTCCACCTTCAAATACTTTCTTTCCTCAGTTTACAGAATAACTCACTCACCTTGTTTTTCTCTGAACTCATGGACCCCTCTTGCTGGGTTTTCTCATCTCTCTTTTCCCTAATCCTTTCAGTGTTGAGGGCTTTGAACTCAGTCTTTGAGTTTTCTTGATGTCTGCACTCACTGTCTAGGTGATATTATTTGTATAATTTGACCTCTTAATTTAATAGGTCTTTAATTAAGTGCCATCTGATTGAGGTTTTCTCACACTAATATCTCATACACATCCCCAAAGAGTTATTCTCTTTATTTTTTTCTATATTACCCGCAAGCCTTAGTTTCTCTAATTTTTCTGGTTTATTTTCTTTAAATCAACAGAGAATACTTAGTACCCTCCACTGTGTCCTCAAAAGCAGGGATTTCTGGTTATTTCATAGTGCTGCTTCCCCAACTACTGAAATAATGACTGACACACAGGAGGTACATGATAAATATGTGTCCTGAATGAATTAGTGACTCCCTAGTTATTGAAGACCATGTATTACCCCAAAGTAAAACTGATATTCCTTCAACCTCCATTTTGGCTGAATCTCAAGATAATAGTTGGCATCACAGGTGACACAGAGGTAAAGAATCCACCTGCCAATGCAAGAGATACAGGAGACATGGATTTCATCCCTAGGTCAGGAAGATCCTGTGGAGGAGAAAATGGCAACCCATTCCAGTATTCTTGCCTGGAGAATCCAATGGACAGATGAGCCCAACAGGCTGCAGTTCATGGGGTCACAAAGAGTAGGACATGACTAAGCGATGGAGCACACACGCACACAAGATAATATTAATGCTGCTGCTAAGTCGCTTCAGTCATGTCCAACTCTGTGCAACCCCATAGATGGCTGCCCACCAGGCTCCCCTGTCCCTGGGATTCTCCAGGCAAGAACACTGGAGTGGGTTGCCATTTCCTTCTCCAATGCATGAAAGTAAAAAGTGAAAGTGAAGTTGCTCAGTCGTGTCCGACCCTCAGTGACCCCATGGACTGCAGCCTTCCAGGCTCCTCCATCCATAGGATTTTCCAGGCAAGAGTACTGGAGTGGGGTGCCATTGCCTTCTCCGGATAATATTAATAGTTATCAGCTAATCCTAAATTCTGAAGTGAGATTATTGAAAACTACAAAACACCTCCATCATCTAAAATTAGTGCTAAGTTTCTTGATTCCTCACACAAAAGAAGATTTATGAGTTTGGGAAGTGAGGATAGGAGAATTTCTGGAGAGAGCTTGATGGGGTGGAGATTCTGCCTGTCCCTTTCATGTGGGGAAAGGTGGTGGTGCTTCCTTCCCCTTCCCTCAACTTTGCCACGTGAAGCTTGAGAAAGTCAAGTGAAGTGCATATTGTTCATCCCCTGAAGTTTGTGGCATGTTTCTGTGGACTCCTGTCTGACCCATCCCTGTCTGGCCAAGCAGCCAGTGACTGCATTTGGGAAGTAACCACACTTGTGGCACTGAATCTCATTTGCAAATTTTCCCACGAACTAGGAACACAGTGAGAGTGAGAGCTGGCATAGGACAGTGGGGGGCAGGATGCTGGCTGAGAGATGCTGAGAATGTACAGCCAGATGCTGGCGTGAGGGTGGAGCCAGGAGCAGCAGCTGGGGAGTCATCACTATTGTCAGGAATTGACCTGAGAGATCCTAGTGGACACAGTTAGCCTTAAACACCCCAGGGTGTGGGGAAAATGGCAGGAAATCAATGGTGGCCAGAAATACTTGTTCCTGAGTCTTCTGCTTCAACCATGACTAAGCTCTGGGCTTTAGGAGAAAAGATGTGACGGACTAAAAAGAAGCCAAGATCTAACCTCTAGTATCGCCCCTACACAACACACACACACACACTCAGTCACACATTCATCACACACTTCTCACCTGCAGCAAGCCAAATTGGAATGGAAGAGGTCACAGGAGAGGAAGAACCTCTGATAAAGTTCAGAACTGGACACTGATGTATTAATTTTTGAACTGAGAATATTTATATGACTAAAATGATTAAAGAAATTATAGATTCAAAGAGGACTTGGGTCATTTATGGATGCTGCTCAAGATTCATTCAAGGGCAAAGAAATGGCTGGCTTTACAGAGAGAAAGGAGGGGAAATGGAGAAAATGAAAGCAACTGTTTTCTTTTGTTTTCTGGGAATATGCTACATTTTCAACATACTGGTCTCATACTCTGCTGTGCAAACAAGAAAGAGCATCTCTATGAAAATTATTTGAAAATTACAGGCAGGATGCAATCTATGTGCTTTAGGTAGAGTCAACCCCAGACACTCATTTTCCAAATCTGTAGCATTTATAACTCTGATTTTAGAAACAATACAATTTAAACAAAATTAATAACTTTTTAAAAAAATGTAAACTAGCTCTCTTGAGACTTCTAAAAGATGGTGTGATCAGATTATTTATCTACTTTTTAAAAGTAAAAAAAAAAATGACTTTAGAAACCAATTTCTGTTGCTAGCAGCGTGGGAAAGGTGAATAGGTCTAAAGTAATTTTTTTTTCTGTTTCGCACTTTTGAAAGGCACAAAAGGAAATAAGACCAATCCAGAAAATTCATTATTTCTTTCCAATTTTTCCTTTTCCCATATGAGCAAAGCCTGGAAGTGTGCAGACACAAGAGGGAATGTTTCCACTGTGTGGGAGTAACATCTGCAGACTAGGCCTTGGACCACCAGAAGTGGAGAGAAAGAAGCATGTGGGTGTAGAGGCAGCAGACACTGAAGAGAAAAACTGGGAGCTGCTTTGGCCCTACCTCCCCTTGACTTGCCTAACCTTCAGTTTACCTTTTCTGTTACATAACACATCTAAGAGCAGTCACATTCATGTGAAAAACAGCTTTTAAGTAATGTTGGTGGAATAGAGATCAGAGCATGCCCTTCAATTTCTTTTTTTTCCCCCTATGAGTATGGGAAAGGATACAGGGCTTCTGTGATGGCTCAGTGGTAAAGAATCTGCCTGCCTATGCAAGAGACATGGGTTCAATCCCTGGGTTGGGAAATATCCCACCCACTACCCTCTCTCCCCCGCCCCCAGCAGAAGGAAATAGCAACCCACTCCAGTCTTCTTGCCTGGGAAATCCCATGGATAGAGGATTCTGGCAGGCTATGGTCTATAGGGTCACAAAGAGTTGGACATGGCTGAGTGACTGAACACACAAGCACGCTCTAGAACCTAAGCTGGGTGGTTTTCATGGGCTTCTTCCTGTTGGTCCTTTGCAGCCATTTATGAAGATGGCAGGTGGCGCTAGTGGTAAAGAATCCACCTGCAATGTGGGAGACCTGGGTTTGATCCCCGGGTCGGGAAGATCCGCTGGAAGAGGACATGGCAACCCACTCCAGTATTCTTGCCTGGAGAATCCCTTGGACAGAGGAGCCTGGCGGGCTACAGTCCACGGGGTCACAAAGAACTGGACACAACTGAATTAACAGCACACTCGCAAATGAAGATGGCTAGGCGGAAGCCCAGAAGCTTTTAGCAGAGGCAAGCACAGTGAAGAGGAAGCTAAACTCTGAGTAAATTCCTCATAAAATCCAGGGACAAAAAGGGCCTTGAAATGCAAATAATTATAATGATCATTATAATGAAAGTAATATGCGACTACTGCAGAAACATTTGAAAGCATAATGTGGTCTAGGAAAACAACCCTGCAATCTGCATTCAATCACCACTGACCAAAAGTGCTTGCAATAGTTCTTTGTTTTGTTGGGAGCCAAGTGTTTTCTGGAACTCATGAAGCCAGTTTCACCAAGTGGCAAATTACCAGCAGAATATAAGTGAAGAAACAACAAGCCTTAGACTGAACTTTTCCGATAAAAGGGAGACTCTTCAGCTGTAATGACCAAAGTATTGAGAGCTAAAAGAATATTAATAGATATACCTGTAAATGCCCACAGATGAGTTTTAGGGGTTGGTTTGGTTATGTCTACAGCATGTGGGGCTTGATAGCTTGCACACTGAATAGCTTATGCATGAGGACAATTAAAATTCAGTATATAAAATTTTGAAAGTTATGTGGGGCAGAGCTTTATTTAGAAAATTGGACAGGAAAAATACATACCATGAACTTTTGGAACCTATTTAATTAATTTTGATTCTAGGCCAATTTAATAAGCCTCTGTTGTGGTGGTATTGAAATTCTATTAACCTTTCTCGTAAGAAAACAAGATACACATTTTTTAGAGATCATGGCATGGTTTTCACTGTTCACCTTTGGTTCAGAGCCTTAGTGAGCAAGGCTCCTGGATTCCAATCTTTAAAAAGAAAGTTCTAGCCCTAGCGATGATTACATTTCAGAAAACCATCTGCCTTCACTCCTCACCATTCACACCTGGCATCCGTGAGAAGGGGAGCCTTCTCATGGGGCTTCCCTTGGAGCCCCATGGGATGTGGACTGGACGTCAGAAGGCAGAAGCCCTGTTGTCTTTCATGAAAGAACTACTTATCCTAGAGCCATATATCATATATGGCCAAAATGTGTGGTTTAGGAGATGTCAAACATACTCAGAAATCCTAGGCCTCATTCACTCAGCTACCAAAAACAGAAATGTATTCAAAGAAGCCTTTTCAACAAAATACCATAAAATTAGAATGAAGCTGAGACCCAACGTGTTTACTGCCAAAAACAGGCAAGCAAACTAAAAGACCTTAGATTTTCTGACTTACATGTATCATGTCTCATTTTATTTTCCTGAAAAAAAAAAAAGGTCAAAATCAATATTCAAACAAAACGTGCATTAATGACTAAAAAGTAAGTGAGGTAATGACCACTTTAAAGGTATTTTTAAAGATGTTATAGTAAATTATAATATGGATATGAAAGAAATGCTGTCATGAATTTTAATCTTATAGAATTTTTTTTTACTTTATCTTCTGGGGAACATTTAGAAGAATAGATTCTTCAAGTGTTATTGTTAATGCCAGTGTCAGATAATAAAATAATTAATTAGTAGCTCTCATGACTCCTTATAAAAATAGCCTTCATTCTCTCTCCATCTTTCCTTCCTTGTTTCTTTCCTTCCTTCCTTCTCTCCTTACTCCCTCCCTCCTTCTCTTTGTTCCTCCCTTTCTCCCTCCTTTCCTTCCGTCTTTCACCTCTCTCCAAAGAGAAATGCCATTTTATTTCTTTTAAAGCTTCAGAAATTCAGATTCAAGTGAGCATTCTGGTATTTGAGATGTAGATTAAATATAGGAAAATTGTCAAAATATTCAGATTGGTGGAGAAGGAGGAGATTAAATTAAGAGCTGCTTCTCCAGGAGGTATTACTTTTAAAAGTGTTTTTAAAGGAATGATTAGAACATGTTTTTTGTCTAATTAATATGGACTTGACTAAGACAATCACATTTTAGAAAATTCTACTTTCAAAGGAAACATGTATCTAATTTTATGAGTTTAATAAACTGAAAAATCCTTGTGTTGTCTTTGTTGTGCACCTTGTGGCATCAAAGAGGATTGGTTTTATACATGTTTTTACTTGAATATAATTCCTTGGTGCTAAAAGGCCTAATTCACTCAAACTTCAGTTTGGCCCCCAAATATTCACAGATGCTGATAGGTTCTCAGTTTCTTGACTTTTGGCTAACCCCTTGAATCTTCACACTGACAGTATTAAGTAGTCATTTTTATCTATTTGGTAGCTGAGAACACTGAGCCTTTGAGAGAGAGCTAACAACTTGCTAAAAGTCACATGTACATGCATACTAAGTCACTTCAGTTGTGTCTGACTTTTTGTGACCCCATAGACTGTAGTCCACCAAGTTCCTCTCTCCCTGGAATTTTCCAGGCAAGAATACTGGAGTGGGTTGTCATTTCCTACTCCTGGGAAGCCCATGGTGATGGTTAAATAGAAGGATCTGAAAGAGAACCAGGAGTATTTGAATCTATAATCTGGTATATTATCTCATCGCTCACTGAAGTGAAAGTCAAGAACAAAACCTAGACAAATAAAGGTGTTTAAGCCTGTTTTTTTTCCAGGAAAATGAATAATCTAAAACATGAAATTAACATTTTATATGTTGCAAATTGAAAGATCAGAATATCATGAGAGGTAAAAGAAAATGAACACTTGCAAACTTCAAACACCTGGTCTATTGTTCTCTTTCACTCTGCAGGATGGATGGGGACCCTGAGATCCATTTACTTGGATCTTCTTCCAAATGTGTGGGTTTCGGATATGAGCAATTTTATTTTCTCTGAAGTCAGGAAGGAGAAAGGAAAATATATAAAGAGGATAAAGTAGACATATAAATACAGAATTCTTTTCAACTGGTAATACATGCCATCATGATCAATAATGAAAAGCATATGTGAACCAAAGAAATACATTCTCTAATATGTTTTATTAGTGTTTATTGTAAAATACACATAACATAAAACTGACCATTTTAACCATTTTTAAGTGTACAGTTCACTGGCATTAAGTATATTCATGTTGTTGTGTAACTCTTCCCACCATCCGGCCATTAAACACTAACTCTCCTCCTTCCTCCATCTGTGGAAACCACCATGCTACATTCTGTTTCTATGATTTTGAGTATTCTAGGCACCTCGTGAAAATGGACTCATACCGTATTTGTCCTTATGTGACATGTTTATTTCATTAGCATAATGTTTTCAAGATTCATCCATGTTGTATTGTGTGTCAGAATCTCCTTCCTTTTGAACAGTGAATATTCCATTATATGTATATACCACATTTTGTTTATCCTTTCATCCATTAATGAGCACTTGGGTTGCTTCCACTTTTGGGCTATTGTGACAATGCTGATATGAACATGGTTGTAAGATGTATGTTTTTATCTATAATTATGTGTGTGTGCTTGCTCAGTCGCTAAGTCATATCCGACTCTTTTGCCCCCATGAACTGTAACCCGCCAAGCTTCTCTGTTGATGGGATTTCCCAGGCAAGACTACTGCAGTGGTTGCTATTTCCTTCTCCTGGGGATCTGTCTGACCCAATGCATCTCCTGCACTGCAGGCAGATTCTTTACCACTGAGCCACCTGGGAAGTCCATCTCTATCTAAAAGATCAGCCTACAACACCCTCAGAAGCTTTGGAAGTCACTGAGTTCTACTAATTCACTATTAACAGAGTAACAAAATTTCCTCTTAAATAAAACAAAAAGAACAGAATCAGAACACAGATATCCAAAACTCCAGTAATTTTACATTATAATGAATATTAAAGAAAAAAGGAAGGATTCCAATTTCAGATGATATGTTGAACCAACAAGTCTATCTTCTTCCCTCTAAAAATCTATTCCTTTAGGTGTAATGGAATAAAAAGTATGTATCTACAAACAAAGAAGAGAATAGTAAGGGAGGAATCAGAAAGCTAGAAGCTTTGGAGAGGCAAAAGCTGATTCATGGATGAGTAGTGACTGGCAAAGTAGTCAGGCATAGGATCCAGGAAGAATATGGGGCTCTCGCTCAGAAAAAAAGATTTGTCCCTGAGGAATTTCAATAGATAGAAATGGATAGAGAAGAAATGTGAGAATTAAAATAAGAATCCATTAAAATTTTATGTGGAAGACATCTCTGCATTTAGCACAAAATGCCAAGCACCAGGTGATTCTGCCCGAAAAAAAGAAAATATGCATTTTTCTCTAATGAACTTTGAGTAGTTAGGCATTGGTACTCCAGAACAAAGTCTATTTCATTTGTGGGCCTTCAGTTCAGTTCAGTTCAGTCACTCAGTCATATCCAACTCTTTGCGACCCCATGAACTGAAGCACACCAGGCCTCCCTGTCCATCACCAACTTCCGGAGTCCACCCAAACTTATGTCCATCGAGTCGGTGATGCCGTCCAACCATTTCATCCTCTGTCGTCCCCTTCTCCTCCTGCCCTCAATCTTTCCCAGCATCAGGGTCTTTTCCAATGAGTTAGCTCTTCACTTCAGGTGGCCAAAGTATTGGAATTTCAGCTTTAACATCAGTCCCTCCAATAAACACCAAGGACTGATCTCCTTTAGGATGGACTGGTTGGCTCTCCTTGCAGTCTGAGCGACTCTCAAGAATCTTCTCCAACACCACAGTTCAAAAGCATCAATTCTTCTGCACTCAGCTTTCTTTATAGTCCAGCTCTCACATCCATACATGACCACTGGAAAAACCATAGCCCTGACTAGGCGGACCTTTGTTAATGGTTTCAAAACTGAACGCAAGGCTCCTTGACCATTCACCTACAACCTAAGTAGGAGAGACAAAAATCTCTACTTGTGGATGAAGTACATACAGTCATTTTAATTACAGCCTCATTCTCATTAACAAACACTAGATAGAAGGAGAAAGCCAGCAGAAAAAACAACAACACATAAAACAAACAAACAAAAAACCAACCAACTTATATGTGCAGGAACAACAAAACAACAGAAAAAGATTAATAATCAGACACATCACCATGAAATTTCTGTGAGTTAAGGATCAATCTTAAGTGTTTCCAGAGCGAAAGACCAGGTTGTGGGCCAAATGTTTTTCAGATTTCCTTCTCAATAGCAATAGTCTGGGGAAAGATGAGGTAACAACGCCTTCAAAGGGCTGAGGGAAAATGAGGTTTAACTTAGAATTCCAAATCAGGCAATATATCAGTGAAGTAGGTAGATAGAATAAAGACTTTTAAGTCATTCAGAGAAATTTTTCCTGGAAACTCCTTTCTTTGTAAGTTCTTCAATAAAGTGCTCTGACAAAACAAGGAATAAACCAAGAAACAAAAATATAATATAGGAAACAATAGATTCAACATTGCCAAGAAGGTAGTAAGAGGATTTTTTAGGATGAAGCTAAGGACCAAGAGATTGGAACAGAAAGGAGGTGTGCAGAGTCAGGAGGGCTGGAAGGAGTGGGATATGTAGATAATATGATCTTGGGCATAATTGGGGATTTCTAGGGATATAAAAATAAAATAAATTTTACCCTGAATTTTAGCTATGGAGAGACACAGGAGAGGATATGGGCATAAACAGGAGAAAGAAATAATATTTATTTTAAAATGCTTTTTGGAAATAGTATACAATATAGCTGGTTATTCAAGAGACTCTATACATCTTTAAATTCAAAATTAGAGAATCACACTAAAGAGTGGGGAAGGGTTAGAGAGAAGTGGAGGTAGTGGTGGAAGCCCTAATGTCTTCCATTTTACAGAGAAAGGGATCAAAAGATGCTGTTGATAATGGAAAATGGATGAAAAATGGAGGTTTAAATGGTAATGATAACCCTGTATGCGAGACAGCAAAAGAGACACAGATGTATAGAATGGACTTTTAGACTCTGAGAGAGAGGGAGAGGGTGGGATGATTTGGGAGAATGGCATTGAAACATGTATACTATCATGTAAGAAATGAATCACCAGTCTATGTTCGATACAGGATACAGGATGCTTGGGGCTGGTGCACGGGGATGATCCAGAGAGATGATATGGGGTGGGAGGAGAGGGGGGAGGTTCAGGATTGGGAACTCATGTACACCCGTGGCAGATTCATGTCAATGTATGGCAAAACCAATACAGTATTGTAAAATAAAGTAAAAATAAAATTTTTTAAAATGTATTTTGCTTCAAAAAAATGGAGGTTTAAGACAGTTTTCTGATGTAGAGAAGGGAGAGAGATGTAGCAGATGACATATGTGAGCTAATTAATTTCTATTAATAGACATTGTATGTATACATGCAAATCACTTCAGTCATGTCCGAAACAATGCAACCCTATGGACTGTAGCCCACCAGGCTCCTCTGATTCTCCAGAGAAGAATACTGGAGTAGATTGCCATGCCCTCGTCCAGGGGATCTTCCCAACCCATGGATCAAACCTGCATCTCTTAAGTTTCCTGCATTGGCAGGTGGGTTCTTTACCGCTAGCACCACCTGGAAAGCTCAGACATTGTATGTCTTTAGTGATTTCAAAAAAAAGTGTTAGAAAATTAAAAGATCAAAATAAATACTAGTGGAACTGAAACCAAAAGATAGTAGGGGGATTTGCTTCTGAAGAGATAGAATTTGTAGTTGACTAAGCTAAGTCACTTCAGTCATGTCTGACTCTGTGCGACCCCATAGATGGCAGCCCACCATGCTCCCCCGTCCCTGGGATTCTCCAGGCAAGAACAGTGGAGTGGGTTGCCATTTCCTTCTCCAACGCATGAAAATGAAAAGTGAAAGTGAAGTCGCTCAGTCATGTCCGACTCTTCGTGACCCATGGACTGCAGCCCACCAGGCTCCTCCATCCATGGGATTCTCCAGGCAAGAGTACTGGAGTGGGGTGCCATTGCCTTCTCCATGTAGTTGACTGGGAGGACGCTATTCATTTTTGTTATCTTGTATTATTCTTTTCATTATAATACTTCTTATGCTGTTTCGGTTTATTTGTTTTGTTTTACAGCATTGTGTTAATTTCAGGTATGTTATTATTACAAATATAATTAAATACTCTTTAAAATTCCTGTACTCTAGGTGTATAGCAAAGTGAATTAGTTATACATATATATATATATGTCCACACTTTTGGATTCTTTTCCCATATAGGTCTTTACAGAGTACTGAATAGAGTTCCTTGTGCTATATAGTAGGTCCTTATTCAGTTCAGTTCAGTCGCTGAGTCGTATCTGACTCTTTGCGACTGCATGGAGTGCAGCACACCTGGCCTCCCTGTCTATCACCAAGTCCTGGAGTTTACTCATGTCTGTTGAGCCGGTGATGCATTCAACCATCTCATCCTCTGTCATCCCCTTCTCCTCCTGCCCTCAATCTTTCCCAGCATCAGGGTCTTTTCCAATGAGTCAGTTCTTCGTATCAGGTGGTCAAAGTATTGGAGTTTCAGCTTCAGCATCAGTCCTTCCAGTGAATATTCAGGACTGATTTCCTTTAGGATGGACTGGTTGGATCTCCTTGCAGTCCAAGGGACTTTCAAGAGTCTTCTCCAACACCACAGTTCAAAAGCATCAATTCTTTGAAACACTCACCTTTCTTTATAGTCCGACTCTCACATCCATACATGACTACTGGAAAAACCATAGCCTTGACTAGACGGACCTTTGTTGGCAAAGTAATGTCTCTGCTTTTGAATATGTTGTCTAGGTTGGTCATAACTTTCCTTCCAAGGAGTAAGTGTCTTTTAATTTCATGGCTGCAGTCACCATCTGCAGTGATTTTGGAGCCCCCAAAAATAAAGTCTGACACTGTTTCTACTGTTTCCCCATCTATTTGCCATGAAGTGATGCGACTGGATGCCATGATCTTAGTTTTCTGAATGTTGAGCTTTAAGTCAGCTTTTTCACTCTCCTCTTTCCCTTTCATCAAGAGGCCCTTTAGTTCTTCTTCGCTTTCTGCCATAAGGGTGATGTGATCTGCATATTTGAGGTTATTGATACTTCTCCTGGCAATCTTGATTCCACAATTTGTAAAGCAATTATCCTTCAATTTAAAAAATAAATTTAAAAAGTCTATTGGGACCTAATTTATACTGATAACATATGATTAAATACAAATTTCAGAGTAAATTCCTTCCCATTTTTGACAAAATTCTAAATCCTTGATTTTCTTCAGCCTTGAATCCTGTATGTTGTTGATGAATTAATTTGAAAAGTCTGGCAATTAATATTTATTCTTGATATAATGTCTCATTTAAGGTAAATTAAAATTCCATTATAGTAAAAACAGAACGGAGATAAGGACTAGTGGAGTTGTTTTTAAAAAAACACTGTGCATTTCAAAGGCCATGTAAAATATTTCAATTCCTTTTTTGAACAGAAAACCATTTGTGAATTAACATTTGGAAATGGAAACTAACAGGGAGGAATTAGATCTTTATACAGAGAAGAGGCACAAGGAAAGAACTAGAGATTATTTAGAAAACACTCAGATGTTTCCTTCATATTTTGTTTCACTGGAAGTACCATAATTCCTACCTACACCAACTATATGAATTACTCCCCCCCCCCCAAAAAAATAATAACCATATGTGTTTTAAAACTACTGCCCCTTGTTGAATCATTTAGGCCAACTCTGGCAATTAAAATGGCAACCCACTCCGGTATACTTGCCTGGAGAATCCCAGGGACAGCAGAGCCTGGTGGGCTGCCGTCTGTGGGGTTGCACAGAGTCAGACACGACTGAAGTGACTTAGCAGCAGCAGCAGTGGCAATCCTAAGTACATGAAACCATAAAGAAGGGAAAGGAATATTCTCCTTTGTACTGCAAGACAGTTACATTAAATGACTAGAGTAGCTCTTTTCTTTTTTGATACTGACATCTATTGGAAAACAGGAGAATATGTGTATGTTTGTTTCTTGAAGGCAAATAAAAACTGATTCATTATATTTAAAATCCCAATTAAGTTAAAAATTAAGAACGTAAAATAGATTAATCATTTTAATGACAGTATTTTCTAGTTGCCTGAAATCACATTTACATGAGTTTCTAATATTACAGACCTTTTTTAAAAGCCAGTAGTTGTTATTGCAAATATAATTACATACTCTTTAAATTCCTGTACTCTAGGTAATATGTTCATGATTCAAACTAAATATTGAACATTACCCAGAGAAAGAAAAGAGGAAAATTTGACTTAAAATAGAATGTACTCTATCGGCTCTAAAGAAAAGATTTTTTTTTCCTATCATGAATCTATAACATAAAAAAAGGAAGTGTTTTGAAATAATTTCATTGACTCAGCGTGTGAATATCCTTTTAAAGGGGCTTCCTTGGTGGCTCAGAGGATAAAGCATCTGCCTGCAATGAAGGAGCCCAGGTTCAATCCCTGGGTTGGGAAGATCCCCTGGAGAAGGAAGTGGCAACCTACTCCAGTATTCTTGCCTGGAGAATCCCATGGACAGAGGAGCCTTGAGGGCTACAGTCCACAGGGTCTCAAAGAGTCGAAAGCCAATAGTTGTTACTGCAAATATAATTACATACTCTTTAAATTCCTGTACTCTAGGTAATATGTTCATGATTCAAACTAAATATTGAACATTACTCAGAGAAAGAAAAGAGGAAAGTTTGACTTAAAATAGAATGCACTCTATTAGGCTCTGAAGAAAAGATTTTTTTTTCCTATCATGAATCTATAACATAAAAAAAGGAAGTGTTTTGAAATAATTTCATTGACTCAACATATGAATATCCTTTTAAAAATATTTGGGAAACAGTTTAGCTAGGTTTTTCCAATCTATTCATCACTTGAGCAAAAATATGTTTGCCCAATAAAGCATGGGCTTCCAGGCAGCTCAGACAGTGCAGGATCCTTCTGCAATCCAAGAGACTCAGGTTTGATCCCTGGGTCAGGAAGATCCCCTGGAGGAAGGCATGGCAATCCACTCCAGTATTCTTGCCTTGAGGATTCCGTGGACAGAGGTGACTGGCAGGCTACAGTTCATGGGATTGCATAGAATCAGACATGACTGAGCAACTAATACTTTCAATAAAGTATGCATGTTATTCTATAACTACTACTCAACTTCTCTTCAATTAAGTAGGTCTGGGTATATCATTTCTACAAAGGGCATTTTGTATCTAAAGGAACTAATTCTCAAGACATTTCCATGGAAATACAGAACACAAAACTCTGAGGTTTGACCTCAGAGTTTTGTTTTGTAAAACAATCTATAAGATAGACATCTTTACCACACTGAACTGGGTTGCAGACCTTACCAAATAACTCATCATTTTTCTTTGAACTTTAATCAATATAAGAAAATCATGCATGTGATGGAGAAAAGTGCTGTTCTTAAAATTTAACTTCTCTCTTTTCTTGACTAAAAATTTGGCATTAGAATTATAAAAGTAATATAGGATTGAATGCAAATAGTATATAGAGAGTAAAAAATGATCATTACTTTTTTCCCTTCCCTAATACCACTCCTCTCCTGCCCAGAAAACATGTCCTTTATTTTTCTAGATGAAATGAATTTACATATATATGGATGTGTATATACAAAAGGATGGCATATGCATCTATTTATTTTATACACACATGCTTCTATGTACTTGGGGGCAAATATCAAGTCTAGCTTGATTCCTGGATTGGGAAGATCCACTGGAGAAGGGATAGGCTACCCACTTCAGTATTCTTGGGCTTCCCTCGCAGCTCAGCTGGTAAAGAATCCACCAGCAATGCAGGAAACCTGGGTTTGATCCCTGGGTTGGGAAGATCCGCTGGAGAAGGGAAAGGCTACCCACTCCAGTATTCTGGCTGGAGAATTCATCCACCCGGACATGACTGAGTGACTTCCACTTTCACCTTTTTTTCATCAAGTCTAGCGATTCAAAAATACATAGAAGTATTGTAAAAATTTTATAAAAAGAAGTAAGAATCCCCCAAATGCTACTGTCAAGAAATATTGGCCCTCGTTTTTTACAAACCGCAGTTCAGACCTCTTGCATCAATAACAAAGATATAACTAAGAAAGATACAATGTGATCATATTCTTCATGTTATTTTAGTTAATATGACATTTACAGAACTAAAATAAATTTAAATAAAGCCAAAGGAATCACTAAGGCTTAAACCAATGTTTCTTTACACTAAAAGATATTAATTCCTAAAGATAAATCCTTCTAAACATAAGAGAAAATATGAAGGTAATATTAAAGAAATATAAATAAAAACATATTTTTTTCCATAAGCTACATTTCCAGATTCCTACATTATTTATTGACTCTTTGTTAAATGAAATAAGAAACTTCCAAAACTTAAGCTCTCAGCTTCTTTTTTCATTCCTCATTCCTTTTTCTTATAGCCATATTGATTTCACATGATCACAGTTCTATAATCATAAATACTACAACTTATAATTTTATATTTCTCTGTTTTATGTTTCATTTATAAAATTTAATTATATTAAACTCATTCCTTTACCCATTCCAGTCATAGTTTCATGTTGAATCTTGGGGTGATCATCAATGGGCTATATATAGAGCTTAATTTCAACCTGGTTTTCAGAGGACTGATATTACACATGTTGCTAAAGAAATCAATGTGGATTTTAAAATGTTTGGATCAATACTACATAAAAGTCCAAGAGCTGGAAAATTCATTTCATAAAAATAGATATTTTCTCTCTTTCAATAAAATGTGCCATGATGTTTCTTGGTTTTTAACTTTTGTTTTTTAAAAATGTATACATTGGCATCCTTTGAATGAGTTCCTTTGCATGCATTTGGCCTTTCTGCTGTGATATAAAGAATTTTATTTAACAGAACTCAATGCAAAATCAAATCAGCTTAAAAAATACATATGATAAGATATAAAGACATATTTTACCTCTTAAATAGATGTAATGGGATACAATTTTGATATTTCAGAAGTAGTTATCTTTAAGATTTTCTCACTTATGCTTTTGTGTCTATCAATAGTGTTGGTCAGAGGTTTCAGACATAAAACCTTTACTGGGTGGAGTTTGTATTTGGATGCAAAGGAGAGAAAGGCAAAAGAGCACTCTCCACTTTTCCAGCACCTGCTTGTTTGTTCTTTTCCACCTATTTTGGATTCTAGAGAAGTATCATTCTTGTCTGCAGCCTGTGGAGGCACTAACAAGCTTGGCTTGCTGAGCCTTCAAGTCCTACTACAATACTAGGACTGGAGTTCAAGGAACTCTCTTGAGTCTTTCTCACTCTAACTTTCAAAAGAGGATGTGTTCAACCACCAATGAAAGTCTTAGGGTTGCAGTCTGTCAACAAATGCTGCTCTTTACTACAACCAAGTCAAAGATCAGGTCTTCTTTAGGTCATGATGCTTTCATCAACCCAGATATATCAATGAATCTCCTCCAACTTTGCTGAGGCTTACAGAATGACTACTGCAATCCCACTTGGGCCATCTCTGTGGACTAGAAGTAACTAAATAAGTGCTGTCTTCAACCTGAGTCCTGAGATGGCTGTGGGAGAAAGATGAATTGGAATGACTTAACCGATTCCATCCTACCCATTGATACTCCCTTGTCAGAGTCACTTAGTGTTTGGGGGATATCCACTATAGACAGCTTCTTATCTCTATCTGAGATCTTGGCCATTCATGGCTACCTTGAATACCTCTTTCCTCCTCATTCCTGAGTCTGAGAGTATGGTATCCTTGAAAGAAATCTGGAACAAAAAAGGACATTAGGTAAAAACTAATGGAATATCAATTTAGTATGGACTTTGCTGCTGCTGCTGCTGCTGCTAAGTCGCTTCAGTCGTGTCCGACTCTGTGCGACCCCATAGACAGCAGCCCACCAGGCTCCGCCTTCCCTGGGATTCTCCAGGCAAGAACACTGGAGTGGTTGCCATTTCCTTCTCCAATGCATGAAAGTGAAAAGTGAAAGTGAAGTCACAGAGTCATGTCCAACTCTCGGGGACCCCATGGACTGCAGCCCACCAGGCTCCTCCATCCATGGGATTTTCCAGGCAAGAGTACTGGAGTGGGGTGCCATTGCCTTCTCCAGTATGGACTTTAGGTAACAACAATACATCAGTATTGGTTTATTAGTCATGATAGATATTCCACACTAATGCAATAACCTGGGTACAAGTTACAAGGAAAGTCTGTTGTTGTTTAGTCACCTGTCCAACTCTTTTGCAATCCCATGGACTGCAGCCGGCCAGGCTCCTCTCTCTATGGGATTTTCCAGACAAGAATATTGGAGTGAGTTGCCATTTGCTTCTCCAAGAGATCTTCTCAACCCAGGGATCAAAGCCATGTCTCCTGCATTGGCAGGCAGGTTCTTTACCATTGAGCCACTTGGGAAGGCCTCTGAAAGACTGTACTTTTTTGTTTATCTAAAACTATTTAAAATTTTTAAGTTGCTGAAAAACAACAAAAGTAAACATTATGCATGTATTTTATCTTACATCCTTGTAACATAAAATAAATGCATGTCTGACTCTTTGCGAAACCATGGACTGCTGCACGCCAGGGCTCCCTGTCCATCACCAACTCCTAGAATTTACTCAAACCCATGTCCATTGAGTTGGTGATATCATCCAACCATGTATATATACCTAGGGCAACATCTGGAGTGACATGATAATATATCAACCTTAGTTGTCTTTTGAAAGTAGACTTCTTTTCATCATTTTTTATTCACTAATAATTTAGTATTTATTCAGTGTAAAAAAAAAGGCAAATGTAAGATCACCATGTCCTCTTTTCATTCACTTCAGTTCAGTCACTCAGTCATGTCTGACTCTTTGTGACACCATGGACTGCAGCACGCCAGGCCTCCCTGTCCATCACCAACTCCTAGAATTTACTCAAACTCATATCCATTGCATCGGTGATGCCATCCAACCATCTCATCCTCTGTCATCCCCTTCTCCTGCCTTCAATTTTTCCCAGCATCAGGGTCTTTTCGAATGAGTCCGTTCTTCACATCAGGTGGCCAAAGTACTGAAGTTTCAGCTTCAGCATCAGTCCTTCCAATGAATATTCAGGACTGATTTCCTTTAGGATCCACTGGTTGGATCTCCTTGTAGTCCAAGGGACTCTCAAGAATCTTCTTCAACACCACAGTTCAAAAGTATCAATTCTCTGGTGCTCAGCTTTCTTTATAGTCCAACTCTCACATCCATATATGACAACTGGAAAAATTATAGCTTTGGCTAGCTGGACCTTTGTTGGAAAAGTAATGTCTCTGCTTTTTAATATACTGTCTAGGTTGGTCATAGCTTTTCTTCAAAGAAGCAAGCGTCTTTTAATTTCATGGCTGCAGTCACCATCTGCTGTGATTTTAGAACCCCCCCAAAATAAAGTCTGCCATTGTTTCCCCATCTATTTGCCATGACGTGATGGGACAGGGTACAATGATCTTCGTTTTCTGAATGCTGAGTTTTAAGCCAGCTTTTTTACTTTCCTCTTTCACTTTCATCAAGAGGCTCTTTGTTCTTCTTAGCTCATTATATATATATATATAAGCTACAGAAGTCTTACACAATACATAAATGCATTTGCTTACAAAACAAGACATCTAGGGGGAAGATGGGCTCTCTTCATGAATGAGTCAGAGCTGTAGAAGCTTTCTCTGTCTCTCTCAGCCCTGTGTCCTCAGCCTACCAGCTTTGTCCTTGGTTTTCTTCCTTTATGGTCACAAGATAAATGCCAGCATTAATTACATGACAACACACTTCCCTTGTTCATATCCAGTGACAGATAAGAAAATCAGCTCCTCCAACTTTGAAAAAGATTTGAGTCAACTCAGGTCGCTGTGCCCATCCCTAAGTAGTAACATTTACCATTACTTGTTTACAAGTGCTAAATGGCCCTCAGCCAAGTTTCTTGAACCAGCTACCATTGGAGGAGTTGGAAATGAAGGCTTAGGTCTAATCAGGATCCAGTCAATTTCCCCTGATATATGAGAGGCCTGAAACAAAGTGCATAGACAACTCCTTGGGACAAAGTCTGCAAATGGGACACACTTGCCTCTGTACTGACTCTCAGAGAAGTAGTGAGAATACACACCAATGATTCACTGTCTACCTGCATTTAGGGCCTTCAATAGTTTCAGTCCGTCAGTTTAGTTGCTGAGTCATATCCGACTCTTTGTGACCCCATGAATCGCAGCACGCCAGGCCTCTCTGTCCATCACCAACTCCCGGAGTTCACTCAGACTCATGCCCATTGAGTCAGTGATGCCATCCAGCCATCTCATCCTCTGTCGTCCCCTTCTCCTGCCCCCAATCCCTCCCAGAATCAGAGTCTTTTCCAATGAGTCTACTTTTCACATGAGGTGGCCAAAGTACTGGAGTTTCAGCTTTAGCATCATTCCCTCCAAAGAAATCCCAGGGCTGATCTCCTTCAGAATGGATTGGTTGCATCTCCTTGCAGATCAAGGGACTCTCAAGAGTCTTCTCCAACACCACAGTTCAAAACCATCAATTCTTCAGCACTCAGCTTACTTCACAGTCAACTCTCACATCCATACATGACCACAGGAAAAACCATAGCCTGGACTAGATGGACCTTTGTTGGCAAAGTAATGTCTCTGCTTTTGAATATGCTCTTTAGCTTGGTCATAACTTTCCTTCCAAGGAGTAAGCGTCTTTTAATTTCATGGCTGCAGTCACCATCTGCAGTGATTTTGGAGCCCCCCAAAATAAAGTCTGACACTGTTTCCACTGTTTCCCCATCTATTTCCCATGAAGTGATGGGACCAGATTCCATGATCTTCGTTTTCTGAATGTTGAGCTTTAAGCCAACTTTTTTACTCTCTACTTTCACTTTCATCAATAGTTTACTCCTGTACAACTGAGAAATATGAACTAATGCTATGATCCATCAATCTGGTTAATCTATATCCACAAGAAGGAGTAAAGGGTAGAACAGGAGACCAGAAGTATAGCTTTGACAGATGGCTGAAGTGAAAAAAAGGAGACATCACGGTGGGTAAAAAGAGCTCCACTTTAACACAGTAGTTTAAAGTTACCTGCCAACTTAGTAAAAGGATCAGCAGACACTAGCAGCCTATGGGCCATTCCAGCCTACTGCGTGTCTTTGTATAGCCTAGGAGATACGAATAGGCTTCGGGGACTTCCCTGGAGGTCTAGTGGTTAAGAATCCGCCTGCAAATGCAGGGAACACAAGTTTGATCCCTGGTCCGAGAGGACCCCACATGCTGCGGAGCAACTCAGCTCATGCGCTGTTGAGCCTATGCTCTAGAGCCCAGGAGCCACAGCTACTGAGCCCATATGTTGCAACGACGGAAGCTCTCACCCTAAAGCCTGTGCTCTGCAACGAGAGAAGTCACCGCAATGAGAAGCCTGCGCACCTCAACAAAGTATAGTCTCTGCTCACTGCAACTAACTAGAGAAAGCCCAAGCACAGCAAAGACCCAGCACAGCCAAACATAAACAAGTAAATAAAATCTAATAAAAAGAATGGGCTTCAGTGTTTTAACGGTTGCTATGTGTGCTAAATCACTTCAGTCACTCTGGCTCTTTGCAGTCCCATGGACTGTAGCCCACCAGTCTCCTCTGTCCATGGGATTCTCCAGGCAAGAATGCTGGAGTGGGTTGCCATGCCTTTCTCCAGGGGATCTTCCCTACCTAAGGATCAAACCCAAGTCACTTATGTCTCTTGCATTGGTAGGCATGTTCCTTGCCACCAGTGCCTGGGAAGCCCTTTAAATGGTTTTTAAAAAATCAAAAAAGGAATAATTTTTGTAACACATGAAAATTAAGTGGAATTCAAATGTTAGTGTCCATAAATAAAGTTTCACTGGCCATAGACACACTTGCTTGTTTACATATTTCCTATGGCTACATTTGCACTACATGTTGGAACAGTTGAGTAGTTGTGACAAAGGCCATCTGGCCTGCAAAGCCAAAAATATATACTGTCTGGCCTTCACAGGAAAGGTTTGCTGGCCCCTGACCTGAAGTCAATCAGGGGCTTCACTTCCTCTCTCAACAGCATACATCAGCAGTCTCTCTGGCAAAAATGCATCTACCTTCATGAGGGTTCCTCCAATACCAACCCCTGCTTTGCTGGTTATCCTCCTGAGGGTAATAAGCAGATGGATATTGCCCCTAGGACGACACTCCCAGAAAGTTCTGAACTAGGTCAGAGCAGCATATTCATCAATGCAATTCCAAGGCTAAAAATTATCTTTTTCCATGGTCCAGTCCAAATTATTTTCAACTGTTCTACTGCATATAGCCGAACAGGAATTTCTAAAGTACCCTCTTGCAAAATTTCAACAGATGTATAATGCCATCCCCAATCACTGGGCTTATTTTAGGTATCTTTCTTTCCCATCTAATATGTTTTGTATTTGTGCATCTTCTTGCGTGCTCATTTGTGACTCTTTGTGACGTCATGGAATGTAGCCCACAAGGCTCCTCTGTCCATGGGATTTGCAAGGCACATCTTGTCCACATAGGCAAGAATAATGCAGTGGGTTGCCATTTCCTCCTCCAGGGGATCTTCCCAACCCAGAGATTGAACCTACACTCCGGAGTCTCCTTCATTGGCAGGAGGATTCTAAAGGATTCTAATTATCCTGTTGGTTTGAGTCCTGTTTCTAACACCCCAAAACTGAATTTAGTGTGGGCTCCATCTAGTGACTGGCATGGATACTCTCCTATGAGTATTTTTAATTCTGTCTTTTAGGAACTGTTTCTACTGCTTCTTTCTATGCAAATGTATAGGCTTAAAAATAGCCAACTTCCTTGAAAAGAATCTTGTCTGTGTGTGCTCAGTCCTGTATGACTCTTTGTGACCTGCCTGAGAAATGCCCAGAGTCTTCCTCTCATATAATTAACCACTGAAGAACCAAAGGGAGACCACGTGGTAGGGGCGATAGTCAATGCTATGGACAAGCCCTTGAATCCAAAGCTCATCCTCCACTATCCCTTCTTAGCTCTGTGTGAATATTAACATCTCCAACTGCAGATGCTGGCTAACCAGGTAATATCCTACCAGTTTTTTTTTCTAAGTTCTTATTGCAAGATATTTGCTTTACAATATTGTGTGAGTTTCTGTCATACATCAACATGAATCAGCCATAGGTGTATAAATGTCTCCTCCCTCCCGTCTCCCACCCCATTCCACCCCTCTAGGTTATCAGAGCACTTGGTTGAGCTCCCTGTGTCATTCAGCAAATTCCCACTGGCTATCTGTTTCATGTATCTTAATGTATACATTTCCATATCACTCTCTTCTTTCTCCCCACCCTGTCCTTCCCACACTGTGTCCACAAGTCTCTTCTTGAGGTCTGCGTTTCCATTGCTGCCTTGCAAATAGGTTCATCGGTACCATTTTTCCAGATCCCATATATATGTTAATATACAATATTTGTCTTTCTGACTTACTTCACTCTGCACAGTAGACTCTAGGTTCATCCACCTCATTAGGACTGACTCAAATGCATTCTTTTTGTAAAGCTGAGTAACATTCAATTGTATATATGTACCACAATTTCTTACACCTACTGCTGCTGCTGCTGCTGCTAAGTCACTTCACTCGTGTCCAATCTGTGCAACCCCATAGACGGCAGCCTATCAGGCTCCCCTTTCCCTGGGATTCTCCAGGCAAGAACACTGGAGTGGGTTGCCATTTCCTTCTCCAATGCATGAAAGTGAAAAGTGAAAATGAAGTTGCTCAGTCGTGTCCGACTCCCAGCGACCCCATGGACTGCAGCCCACCAGGCTCCTCCATCCATGGGATTTTCCAGGCAAGAGAACTGGAGTGGGGTGCCATTGAATTTCTTACACCTAGGATCTTTTAATGCTTTACAGTTTAAAAAAAGGACACATTGCTCTAATAATCAATATATAAAAGAACTATAAAGACTCCCTTTGTTTTTACTTTTGCCTTTTTTTTTTTTTTTTTTTTGAATCCTTTCTTCTGCTGCACCTGCTTAGTAAAAGCCCCTGAGACTTGCCAGGGTATGCTATCTCCTCTCCCTGCAGTAGCCATAGGAGGCAAAGTGAGAGCCATCATCAAATGGAGCATATGTATCCTGAGGCTACCGATGCTCACTAATGACCTGTGACTTTACTGAGGTCAGTGCAATTGGCATTGCTTGCTAGACCCTGTGCAACCAGAATCTGCCTTGGATATCTGCATGCCTAACAGGTGTGTATTTGCTGAGATATGTTTGGCCCCTGGACCATTTCTGGGACCTGCTTTGACCCAGTATGCTCACTGAATGTCAAAAATAGAGATAACCAGTTACCTGTAGACAAGGTCACTTTGCATGCATGCATGCTAAGTCACTTGAGCTGTGTCTGACTCTTCATGACCCTATGGACTGTAGCCTGTCAGGCTCCTCTGTTCATGGCATTCTCCAAGTAATCCCACAGGAATAGGTTGTCATTTCCTCTCCCAGGGGATCTTCCCAACCCAGGGACTGAAGTCATGTCTCCTGTGTGGCAGGCGGATTCTTTACCCACTGAGCCACCTGGGAGGCCCCAAGGTCACTTTATGCAGCAATAAATCATGATGTCTGCATCTTATATTTATTAAGATTTAGAACTATTCCCCTAGGACACACATTTAATAGTCAATTATACTTCCATTTCTAAAACATTTTGCAAAACTCTGGGACTGGGAATTTTACATTCCTGTTGTTACACAGTTACAAGGTACACAGGCTCATGATGCTATAACACAGACATTGATGGTAGATGTAAATTTCTTGGTGAATTGGCCTTGAAGAAGCTTCTGAAGTGATCGTCAAGCTCTCAGAACAGTGATCTTAGTCAAGTAACTTCAGGTAGATGTGAACTTCAGTTTTCAGTCAGAACTGAGAACCCAGTGAGCGGTTGAAATGTGTTAAAATTGCTTTGCTTTTAAAATGTTCTTTGGTTTTTTTTCTTTCCTTTTTAATGTTTGGAGATTCTAATGGCTTTCAACATACAACAATTATAAAACCCGTAGTATGCTTTTAATTATGCTATTCAAGAATGGGGGTTTCCCAGGTGGCTCAGTGGTAAAGAATCTGCCTGCCAAGCAGGAGATGTGAGTTCAGTCTCTGAGAATGGAAGATCCTCTGGGGAAAGAAATGACAGCCCACTCTAGTGTTCTTGCCTGAGGAAATCCCATGGACAGAGGAGGCTGTAGTCTGGCAGGCTGCAGTCTCTGGGGTCATAAGAATCAGAGATGAATTAGCAACTAAGCAGCAGCAGTCGAATTCAAGAACGGGGACTGTGTGTAATGCAGTATAAGACAAACTGTTGATGTTGCTGTTCTTCAGGCACTCAGTTCATGCCTGATTCTGTGACCCCATGAACTGCAGCAAACCAGGCTTCCTTGTCCTTTACTATCCCAGACTTGGCTCAAACTCACATCCATTGAATTGGTGATGCCGTTCAATCATCTCATCCTCTGTCGTCCTCTTCTCCTCCTGCCTTCAACCTTTCCCAAAATCAGGGTCTTTTAAAAGGAGTCAGTTATTTGCATCAGGTGGCCAAAGTATTGGAATTTTAGCTTCAGCTTCAGTCCTTCCCATGAATATTCAGGACTGATTTCCTTTAGGATGGACTGGTTGGATCTCCTCACAGTCCAAGTGACTCCAAGAGTCTTCTCCAGCACCACAGTTCAAAAGTATCAATTCTTTGGCACTCAGCTTTCTTTATGGTACAACTCTCACATCCATACATGACTACTGGAAAAACCATAGCTTTAACTATTCAGACCTTAGTTAGCAAAGTGATGTTTCTGCTTTTTAATATGCTATCTAGATTTGTCATAGCTTTTCTAAGGAGGAGGTATCTTTCAATTTCATGGCTGCAGTCACTGTGTACAGTGATGATAGAGCCCCAGAAAACAAAATTTGTCACTGTTTTCACTTTTTCCTTATGCATTTCTTATGAAGTGATGGGACTGGATGTCATGATCTTTGTTTTTTGAATCCTGAGTTTCAAGACAACTTTTTCACTCTCCTCTTTCACTTTCATCAAGAGGCTCTTTAGCTGCTCTTCACTTTCTGCCATTTGAGTGGTATCATCTGCATATCTCAGGTTGTTAATATTTCCCCTGGCAATCTTGAATCCAGCTGGTGATTCATCCAGCCCAGGATTTTACATGATGTAGTCTTTATAAATGGGGAAGGAAATGGCAACCCACTCCAGTATTCTTGCCTAGAGAATCCTGTGAACAGAGGAACCTAGTGGGCTGCCACCTATGGGGTCTCACAGAGTTGGGCATTACTGAAGCAACTTAGCAGCAACAGAAGTCTTCATAAAAGTTAAATAAGCAGGATGACAGTATACAGCCTTGACATACTCTTTTCAATTTTGAACCAGTCAGTTGTTCCATGTCTGGCTTTAACTGTTGCTTCCTGACCTGCATACAGGTTTCTCAAGAGACAGGTAATGTGGTTTGGTATTCTCATTTATTTTAAAACTTTCCAGTTTTTGTGATCCACATACTCAAAGCCTTTCACTTCAGTCCAGTTCAATTGCTGTCATGTCCGACTCTTCGTGACCCCATGAATTGCAGCATGCCAGGCCTCCGTGTCCATCACCAACTCCCAGAGTTCACCCAAACTCATGTCCATTGAGTCGGTGATGCCATCCAGCCATCTCATCCTCTGTTGTCCCCTTCTCCTCCTGCCCCCAATCCCTCCCAGCATCAGAGTCTTTTCCAGTGAGTCAACTCTTTGCATGAGGTGGCCAAAGTACTGGAGTTTCAGCTTTAGCATCAGTCCTTCCAAACACAGGACTAATCTCCTTTAGAATGGACCAATTGGATCTCCTTGCAGTCCAAGGGACTCTGAAGAGTCTTCTCCAACACCACAGTTCAAAAGCATCAATTCTTCAGTGCTCAGCTTTCTTCACAGTCCAACTCTCACATCCATACATGACCACCGGAAAAACCATAGCCTTGACTAGATGGAACTTTGTTGGCTAAGAAATATCTCTGCTTTTGAATATGCTATCTAGGTTGGTCATAACTTTCCTTCCAAGGAGTAAGTGTCTTTTAATTTCATGGCTGCAGTCACCATCTGCAGTGATTTTGGAGCCCCCCAAAATAAAGCCTGCCACCATTTCCACTGTTTCCCAATCTATTTGCCATGAAGTGATGGGACCGGATGCCGTGATCTTCATTTTCTGAATGTTGAGCTTTAAGCCAACTTTTTCACTCTCCTCTTTCACTTCATCAAGAGGCTTTTTAGTTCCTCTTCACTTTCTGCCATAAGGGTGGTGTCATCTGCATATCTGAGGTTATTGATATTTCTCCCGGCAATCTTGATTCCAGCTTGTGTTTCTCCCAGTCCAGTGTTTCTCTTCTCTGCTTTTGAATATGCTATCTAGGTTGGTCATAACTTTCCTTCCAAGGAGTAAGTGTCTTTTAATTTCATGGCTGCAGTCACCATCTGCAGTGATTTTGGAGCCCCCCAAAATAAAGCCTGCCACCATTTCCACTGTTTCCCAATCTATTTGCCATGAAGTGATGGGACCGGATGCCGTGATCTTCATTTTCTGAATGTTGAGCTTTAAGCCAACTTTTTCACTCTCCTCTTTCACTTCATCAAGAGGCTTTTTAGTTCCTCTTCACTTTCTGCCATAAGGGTGGTGTCATCTGCATATCTGAGGTTATTGATATTTCTCCCGGCAATCTTGATTCCAGCTTGTGTTTCTCCCAGTCCAGTGTTTCTCATGATGTACTCTGCATAGAAGTTAAATAAGCAGGGTGACAATATACAGCCTTGACATACTCCTTTTCCTATTTGGAACCAGTCTGTTGTTCCATGTCCAGTCAAGACCATCCCCATGGAAAAGAAATGCAAAAAAGCAAAATGGCTGTCTGGGGAGCCCTTACATATTGCTGTGAAAAGAAGAAAAGGGAAAAGCAAAAGAGAAAAGGAAAGATATAAGCATCTGAATGCAGAGTTCCAAAGAATAGCAAGAAGAGATAAGAAAGTTCAGCTTGGGCTTCTCCCAAAATGCAAGATCAGGCCATGTGATATTTTAGGCCATATTTTCCCTAAAATTAGAGAATATTAATGCATGTTTGAGGATTTTAAAGCACCATGGTCTAAACCAGAAGCTATATTTTTCATATTTGGACTCAGCCATCCATTAAGAACTTATGTTGTGTTCTGGACATATTTATCAAAATAATTTTGTTCTAAATAGTATAAAATAGAAAATTTGTGATCTATATAATTTATGTATAACCTTCATTGTTGTAAATTTAGGGGGAAATGCATCATACAGTTATGGTTTTTTTTTCACCAGTGAAACAATAAAGTTGCTATTAACAACAAAAAAAAAGTCTTCCTCAGTGATCAGTGCAAAGAAATAGAGGAAAACAACAGAATGGGAAAGACTAGAGATCTCTTCAAGAAAATTAGAGATACCGAGGGAACATTTCATGCAAAGATGGGTTCGATAAATGACAGAGATGGTAGGGACCTAACAGAAGCAGAAGATATTAAGAAGACGTGGCAAGCATACACAGAACTGTACAAAAAGATCTTCACGACCAAGATAATCACGATGATGTGATCACTCACCTAGAGCCAGATATCCTGGAATGTGAAGTCAAATGGGCCTTAGAAAGCATAACTACAAACAAAGCTAGTGGAGGTAATGGAATTCCAGTTTAGCTGTTTCAAATCCTGAAAGATGATGTGTCAAAGTGCTACACTCAATATGCCAGCAAATCTGGAAAACTCAGCAGTGGCCACAGGACTGGAAAAGGTCAGTTTTCATTCCAATCCCAAAGAAAAGCAATGCCAAAAAATGCTCAAAGTACTGCACAGTTGCACTCATCTCACACATTAATAAAGTAATGCTCAAAATTCTCCAAGCCAGGCTGCAGCAATACGTGAACTGTGAACTTCCAGATGTTCAAGCTGGTTTTACAAAAGGCAGAGGAACCAGAGATCAAATTGCCAACATCTGCTGGATCATGGAAAAAGCAAGAGAGTTCCAGAAAGACATCTATTTCTGCTTTATTGACTATGCCAAAGCCTTTGACTGTGTGATCACAATAAACTGTGGAAAATTCTGAAAGAGATGGGAATATCAGGCCACCTGACCTGCCTCTTGAGAAACCTATATGCAGATCAAGAAGCAACTCAAAGGCTTTAGCTTAATCAATAAAGCAGAATGCTGTCCTCGATGTCAAAAAATAAATGACTCATAGAAGGGAAACCTCTGTTTTCCGAGCTTCTCCTGTGTCTGCCATCTCTTAAACATAATCTTTTTACCAAAGAGATATATTTTGTGGTGGCAAATTTGCACCCCACCTTTGCAGGAAAACATCATTCTTTTCCTAGAATGAAGCAGAAAAGCCGAGGTATTTCAGGTACTTGTTTCACATAGTGCATCATGAGCTGAGACGTAATCAAGATTAAATCTTTAGTTTCTGGATTTTTTAATCACCTAGTGTATTAAGTTACACTGTCTTGCAATATATCTCCTGAGATTTCTGGTTATTATTATTTTTTTTTTGTATAAGAAAAAAAAGTCAGTAGGAATTAGGAGTAAACCATTTCATAAACCAGTAAATAAATCATAATTAATTCATACTCATGGCATCTGTATCTTCATGGCTGTTCTTTTGGTTTAAAGGGCTCTGGCCACTTGGTGTGAACATCTCTGGGAAGGGCTGGAGGAGACAGGTGAATGGAAAGTAGCAAATGGTGATTCATGACCACACTTCACTTGGCTTGAAACTCCTTCTATCACTAGAGAAAGTCCAACTCCTAGAAAAGAGTCAACTCCATTGGCCTAGAGTTGATATGGAATTTAGGAAGAGTACTAATGAAAATAATCAAATTTACCATAATCATGAGTAAGGAATGAAGGAATCCTTTTGTCTGAACAGCAAGGCTCTCTAGGGTAACTTATGGGGCCATATATTCCTTCACTTCTCCAAAGGACCTTCTGTTTAATCCCCTCATATGATTATATCCACTTCTGTGCCATTGTACTGATGTCCCCAGGTCCTGGGAGTAATTTTTATCTTTCCTTCTTAATGACAAATTATAGTCACCATTTCACATTTCAGGTGTATGTCAGATGCAATAGTTGTTTCCCATAAAGCCTTCAAATGTGTATATTTGTATGCGCTTAAGATGCTCAGTCCTGTCTGACTCTTTAAGACCCCATAGACTGTGGCCCACCAGGCTTCTCTGTCCATGGGATTTTTCCAGGCAGGAACTGTAGTGGGGTTCCATTTCCTCCTCCAGGGGATCTTCCCGACTCAGGGATTGAACCTGCGTCTTATCTCTCCTGCATTGGCCTGTGGGTTCCTTACCACTAGTGCTACCTGGGAAGCCCCTATTGAGGATTTTTTTTCCCCACTTTTCTGGTTTTTTTGTTTCCTTAGACACTGAGGAAACCAGAAAATCAGTGCACACATTTTTCTTCTCTTAGAAAGTAGAAGTGGCCTATCCAAAGCTCAAACATTGGCCAAAGAGATTCTGAAAATCCTCACAGTCACTGTGAATTACACATGTGATCACTTTGAAAAAAATGACTTCAGCTACACCTCGGTATTGCCCCTATATACATTTTACTTTATCAGCTCATATTTTTGTTGTGCTGAAAACCAGTAAAACCCATAAAACAAAAATACTTTCAACTTGTGACCTTTTATTGGGATGAGAATTCCTCTGGCTACACTTGCCCTAAATCACTGTCATAGAAAGCAACTTGAGATGAGAAAATCACTAAGAACAACACTGAAAAAGGAACAACAGTGACATCAATTGTACTAGCCGTTGGCACAGCATACAATTCTTACACTTCCTGACTAATCCGGATAGTGACCACCTTTCTATGTTCAGGGAATCCTCTACTCCTTGGACCTTTGAGTGAGTAGCACCTACCTGTCCCTGTGAGATTGAAAATGGCATGCTCATTATTTCCCAGAATCCTTTGCATTCTCTGCTCTGCTAGACTCTGAAATGTGTCCTAATGATGCAAAGAAGCAGGACCCACAGAATTCTCTCCAAAAGAGTGTCAGGTACAGGGAACCTGAGTTCCTGAGGTAGAGTGCCGACTCTGTGGATAGCCCTATAAAATGTCCATGGCAGCCAGTTTTGGGTTGTGGGAGCTCCAGTTAACAGTGCCTGGGGGCAGACACAGTGTCCTGGCTAGATCAGTTTTCCAGGACAGCTTTAAGCATTATTCACTGTACATCACCTACGATCTTAGTTCTTCAGCCTTTCTGATTAGGCTGAGTATTACTCAGTATTGGATAAATTCATTTTTTGCTTAGTTCAGTCAGAGCTCATTTACTTAAAAGTAAAGCTACTGAGTGCCATACCAAGCAATTATTTCTGCCTTATATGAAGAGAAATAATTTTGAAAAGTTCAATGAAACCACTGACTCTAAATTACTTTCAAATCCAAATACTGTATAATGAACTCTCCAAAGGATGATTAAATTATTTTATGATGTGATTCCTTCAGAAAATTAGAGGGAATGAATTTTGTGTGTTTAAACCACCCCCACTCTGAACATTTTCTACATATTTACTGAATAGATCATTCCTTTTCATATAGTCAAGACAGTCTGTTATTGAGAAACTATGTTTTCTCATGTGAATTGCATTATTTTCCCTTTGTATTTTCCACAGCTCCAATATTTTAAAATAATTATATTCAATTAATATTTGGTTATTAGTTTATTGTTTGTTTTGGAAAAATGTGAACAGGCAGCAGAATCAGAAAACCATCATGGTACTCTGAACATATGGTTTGTTATTCATACCTGTGAATGCAGGTCAATTTGGTGTATTGGATAAATTGCATAGAGAAAACAAAAACATGTGCAATTGATTGGGCATTAAAATGTTGGAAGAAATTAAAATACTTTTCTGGCCAATATTTGCAAGTGATAATTATAGGATGATGCCTTAGAGATAGTTGGGCTTCATATTATGGAAACATGCTTAGAACAAGCTTGTGCAAAAAGGAGGAATTTATTTGCAAGGAAGGAACTATGAAGGAACTCTTATGAAAACTAAGAGTAAAAAGTACACTGGGAATTCATAATGGAAGTGACAGAACTAGAGAATCCAGGGAGTCATTCTTTGATTTCTTTTTCTTTGTCTTTGAGCCACTATATCTCATTCTGGCTGCTTTTTTACATCTCTGACATTGCTCTTTCTCTAGTTCAACTTTTTTGTTTCTCAACAGACAGTTTCTTCACCTCAATACTGACCTGACTACCTTCAGTAACCTAACCTGGTACAAAATACCTGTTGACCTCAATTTCCATTTTATTGGAGGGAATTTGGTTAAAATTGAATAAAATATTTACCCCTGGCATAACCAATACAACACAGATGGTAAGTCTCATGTATAAAGAAGGCTCCTAAGGGCCCTTCCTAATGAGGTCTTTGGTATGGGAGATGAAGATCTCAGGAAACCATTATTTGTGAGGTTGGAACTACATTAAAACTTGCCTTCTACTGATTTTAATAAAAGCATCTTCCTAAAGAAATGTTAAAAGTCATTCCATTTTATCACTGTGAGATTTAAAATAATTTCAAAGTCAAAATAACTCTTGTAATTCATAATATTTACAAAATAAATGTTTAAGTTACACATAAAGTTATCAAGTGCTCTACCCTGTATATTATTTTAATGAACTTGTTTGTATTCTGATGTTTCATTACAGGAACATCTTGGGAAGCAGATGTAAGGAAGAAGTAAAATATGCCTGTGCGTGCGTGTGTGTGTGTGTGTGCATGCATGCACACCTCAGTCACTCAGTGGTGTTGATCTCTTTGTCACCCCATGGACAATAGCCCACCAGGCTCCTCTGTCCATTGGATGTCCCAGGCAAGAATACTGGAGTGGATTGCCATTTCCTCCTCCAGGGGATTTTCCTGACCCAGGGATCGAACATGTATCTCCTGTGTCTACAGCATTGGCAAGTGGATTCTACACCACTGTGCCACCAGGGAAGCCCAAAGTATGCCTAGTTCAAATATTTGGAAAACTTAACTGCCATTTCCTGAGGAATCAGAAAAATGTCCAGTAACCTCTATCTCTTTTCAGGTTTCTATGAAAAATGATATCTGAATATACATAATATTTTTAGTATTTCTACCACGCTTATAAAGAAGCGTGCTGCGGTTCATGGGGTCACAAAGAGTAGGACACGACTGAGCGACTGAACTGAACCGAAGATAAAGATAATGCCAAAAAGACAATTTGGGGGCAGCAAATTTTGCTCCCTCATATGTGCAAACTTTGCATGCATGCAAAGTCACTTCAGTCATGTCTGACTCTTTGCCACCCTATGGACTGTAGCCTCACAGGATGTCCATGGGATTCTCCAGGCATGTGTACTGGAGTGGGTTGCCATGCCCTCCTCCAGGGGATCTTCCTGACATAGAGGTTGAACCTGCATTTCTTATGTCGCCTGCATTAGCAGGCACATTCCTTATCACTTGCACCACTTGAAAACTGATTCATCCTAGTTTATCCCATTTCCCAGCCCTCACAACGAATGACCAGAAATATGTTTTTGTAACCTGTCTCAAATTGTTTCTTCTTTCATTAAGTACAAAAAATTATCTTTGAGGGATCTCAACTTTTATGGTAATGTAGAGGTGCTAAGTCACTTCAGTCATGTCCGACTCTATGTGACCCCATAGATGGCAGCCCCAGGCTCCTCTGTCCCTGGGATTCTCCAGGCAAGAATACTGGAGTGGGTTGCCATTTCCTTCTCCAGTAGAGGTGCTATTGGGAATCAAATACAAAAAAATATATAATCGGAAAGCAACTAATAATAGAGATTAGACGTATACACATATAAGTGGCTTAAGAAAATATATTGAATAGCTTCACAAAAACAACAACTTGTAGTACTGAGTACTATATTTGGTTATGCTCAGCACTTTTGTATTTATTTTCATGGTTGAATAAAATATTAAATTTACTTGTTTTCTTGGTTTTCATCATTAGCATTTCTTAAGGAGTCCCCATTGATTAAAGAACTGTCCTAAATCCTGGAATATATTACACAGTTTATTTCCCTGCAGGAAGGAGATTAAAATTTAATTCAGAGACAGGAAATGAATAAAAACAAATCAATTTTATGCTGGAGCTTTATAAGGACAGCAGTCTGGGAAATTCTTCTTTATGAATAGACCTAGTTTATCATAACTTTCTTTTGCTTTTGGACTTTAATTCTCAGAGGGGGCTTGTAAGATGAATTCATTGGTCTAGAACTATTTCCTTACAGCAGTAACACTATTGTGATCCTATTGCAAGATCAATCCATGGGAAAGAAACAGAACTTGAAAATCAGATGTGTTATAAGCGTAAGATATAGGGTGGGTGTCTGCTATTTTTCAGAGCTAAATTTTGCTGTCAATATACTTTTTAAATAGAGAAGGAAATGGCAAACCACTCCAGAATTCTTGCCTGGAAAATCCCATGGACAGAGGAGCCTGGCAAGCTATAGTCATGGGGTCACAAAAGAGTTGAACACGACTAAGTGACGAAATAACAAATACTTTTTAAAAAGTGAAGAAGCTGAGTAAGGAGAGAGCTGTGTTTGTGTCACTGGGCCCTTTCCTGAGCCATGTCTACTGCTGCTGTTCAGTTACCTCAGTTCACACAGATTCCCCTTGTGTTTACTCCAGTTTGGATTGATTCCATGTCAACTGTAGTAACTGCACAGTTAATTCGTGACAATCCTGACACCAGCTTTTTGACTTAAATCTACAGCTCTTTCTATCCTACCATGTTGCCTCTTTGTTCAGGATTCAAAAACACACACCTTTTAAGATGCTTTATATCTTTTGCCTTCCTTCATAGTCTAGTACGCATTCTTAGAAATGCAAATCTAGCATGTGGAATTCATTCATGAGCCATTATGCATACATGTTTGGGCATGACATTCCCTATATACTTGGAACAATTGTATGGAGCAGAGAAAAGCTAATTCCAAAACTTTTTGTTAAAAGTTACTTTTATCTTAAAAAAAAAAAAAAAGTGTTTCCCCACAAATATGTCGCCTTCCATATGAAGGTTGGTTTTGTTGTTTATCCTCTAACATGATCACAGTTTCCTTCAGGTCCTGAGGCACTCAAGTCCTCTAGTAGCACTTCTGGAACTTGTCTAATGAACAGAATCATCAAGGGAGAGTTACTAAAATGCATATTCCTGGTCCCTAGTCAAACCTAGTAACAGGACTAGCTTCTCCATTAGCCACGGAGACCCAATTCCTAGGGTCCATGGTGTGTTGGTGTATGTGTGTGCTCAGTTGTGTCTGACTGCCTGCGACCCTTTGGGCTGTATCCAGCCAGGCTCCTCTGTCCATGGGATTTCCCAGGCAAGAGTACTGGAGTGGGTTGCCATTTCCTCCTCCAGGAGATTTTCCCCACCCAGGAATCAAACTCCCATCTCCTGTGTCTCCTGCATTGCAGGAGAATTCTTTACCTGCTGAGCCACTGGGGGAGGTAGGGTACTTTTAGAATCTTAACAGTATTCTAATATCTTTCAAAATTGGCAGTTAAAAGAAAAAAACAACTTGGATTATATTTGTCTTTATATCAACAGTTGTAAAATATAATGTTTAATATATTTTTTATGGATGAAGAGGAACCCCAAAGACGAAAGTGTCTAGGGCTCATAAAAGTCACAACGTGGCCTTACTTAGCAACCAGAATATCTGCACTTAAGAAGCACACACAAGAAGGTTTTGAAAACAGTACTTGAGCAGTATTTCAATACTATATTCCCTCTGGGTTCAGTCAGGGTTCAGTTAGGGATATGCAGTTACTTACTGCGTAATAGAATAAGGGATATATGGAGGCGTAGGACCACACACTGCTGTGGGAGGCCTGGAGAAAGAAGGTCAGGAAAGCGGGTTTGGAGGCCAACTCCCCTCAGGACGGGCATGGATGGCAAGGTGGATGCTGGCCGGGGGTTACGGGAGGCGGCCTTTTGCAGCCAAGGAAGCAGGACACGCAAGCCCAGAGAAGCCTCTGCGGGGCTGTGACCTCTGCATCTTACGGGGTAGGAGGCTGGGGACGGGGTTGCCCTTTGCCACCACAGCTGGTGGCTTGGCGGAAGAGTAGGACATGGAGCAAGGAACAGAGAGGCAATCTTGAATTCACCGGTAGGCACTGGACCTGGGACACTGACCACGGCTAACTGGACGCCCTATGATGGGTTACGACCGCTTCCCTCACGCCTTCCAACCCTCAGGTAAAACGCGCCTGCGGCCACTCACCCGAGGCCTCTGAGAAAAGGATTCTGGGAAATGTAGTTCTCAACCCCGCGGGCTGCTAATCGCTGCACCTCCTGACCTTAAGAAGGTGAATTAGTTTCACGTGTTGCATTAATTTCACCTGAGCGGGGCTGTGTTATGCAGGTGAATCCAGTCTTTTCCCTGCTCCTGTCTCGCTCACTGAGGGATATAGCAGAGATTCTCCAAACTTCGGGGGCCTCACATTTCGAACATGCAACAGAGACAAGAAGAGCGCGTGCAGGCTCCTTTTGAGAACTGAATCAGACAAATACGGTGAGAAGTTTCCACTGCAACGTTAGTCACATGGTAAGTGCTAAATAAACGTAACTATTATCTGTCTTCATAAAGTAGGCCACAATTCAAGTGTGTGACTCTAATATAAAAATTGTGAAAACAGTTCTAAATCTACGTCAAATAACAGTGTTACTTCTTGTCTTAAGAATTAAACCTCAGAGAGAGACTTCGGACTAAAACAGCAACTTTGAAAGCCAGTAGAAATCAAGGGAATATTGTCGTAGTGTGCTGAGAGAAAATAACTGTCAACATAATACTATCATGAATATAGCAAAATTTCACACAGAAATTTGCTAGTAGAGAAACATTTTTTTCAATTTTAAAACTATTTCTAATGAGGCATTAGAGAACCATTTCATAATGGAAATTCCAAAATATGTACTTTAAATGAAAGGAAAACAATTCTGGAAAGAAAACCTGAAATGTAAAACGAATGGTAAGCATAGATGTAAAATGTAACTGAAGTTAAATTAGAAACAGTACTAAAAAAACAGTATTACTATAATAGCTTTAGTAACCGATTCCTTCTGGTAGCCTTTACAAGACTCACCTGGGTTTCAGTGACTTGTTTTGAATCTTTGCTGTAAAAACACCCCGCAAATTTAGCTGTCTTGGTTTTGTTGGGGCATCACTCTTACAGAGTTGGGAAAGACTCCAAAATTGAATTTTGGACACCTGAATTTGATCCTATGACAGACATATTATTGAATAAAGGTCAAAATAATGATCATCGATCTAGGACATGTGTACTATCTAAATCAAGGAAGGACTCTATGTTTCAGTATTCTTTTAACCATTATAATTTTTCAGGGACTAGACTCATGTCCACTAGATCCCCACACTCCTCTGGCAGCCTCCAAGCTAATTGGTGAATCTTCTATAAGCCTGTTGTTTTTCCTTTCTTCTTTTTTATTCTTTTTTAATGACTTTGTAATATTCTGTTTTAATGTTTTCATTATTCATTCTTACAGCAATGGACACTCAGATTATTCCCATATCCTGGCTATTGTGAATTTTAATGCTGTGAACATGGGGTTACATATGTGTTTTGAGTTAGTGTTTTCGTTGTCTTCAGCTAAATACTCAAAAAGTGGTATTGCTGGGTCATATGATAGTTTTAATTTTTTGAGGACCATACTGTTTTACACAGATATGCACCAATTTTTATTTCCACCAATAGTGCACAGGGATTACCTTTTCTTCGACATCCTCACCAAAACTTTCTATTTCCTATCTTTTCAATAGTAACCAGATGTAAGGTCGTATCTCATTGTGGTTTTGAGGGACTAGACTTTCAAAGTTTATGTAATCTGATTACAGCAAGTGCCGCTTCTTTTCTCCTGGTATATATTCTTCCCTTTGATAGAGACAGAGCTCTTTATTGTTAATTGATTACAAAGCCATCCAGAGTAGAGATTACAATTTCCAGTCTCCCTGGTAGCCAGCTGCAGCTTTGAGATTAAATGATGAGCAATGAGCTACCTTAAAAGGTAATGAATGCAAATTCCAAGATGTAAACTTATAAAAGGAAGGACTGTGCCGTTGACTGCCTGCCACACAGTTTTTTAATGACTAAATTGTGACTGTGGCAGTGAGCAGTTTTGGACCCTGAGGAGAGGAAGCCAACCCTAGAGATAGCAGAGGAACAAGAGGGAAGGAGCCTGGGTCTTTGGCATTGCAGAGTGCTCATTAGTCTGGACTTTCATGCTTTTAAAGTTTAAGTCATTGCTCTTTTATATCTGTGATACTTAATTGAACTATAGAATATGAACTAAATAATAGAGTGACTATTAAAAAGCACATGTAAATTTACAAGCACACTGAAATTTTACTGCAAACCTAGCTTTTGTCTTTATATTTTATGAAGACATTAGCAATTATATGCTGTAAATACTTCAGTAATTTTGAAATCTGTTTCCATGAGAGCACTAGAGATGAGCACTAGGGGATGAGAGCACTAGGGGATGTTCTGCAGTAATACTTTTATCTGTAAAGCATTCACCCTCCAGAAAAAACGCTGTGCCTTTAAGACTGAATTTTTATGCCTTGTTCAAATAGATCATTTTAAATAGCAATAAAGACAATGTGATATGGTCTTTCTTGGTTTAATTTTAATAAAATTGTAATGCATTCTCACAACCAAAACAACTTATATATCTAATCACTTCATTTTAATGAAAAGAACTTTGACAAAAATTGCTGATTATTTCCTTTGTCTAGACAAAATCACTTTGTAAACCATAAAGCTAACCTTTTTTTAAAAATTAAGAAATTATTAAAAGTCACAGCATGTAAACCTACCTTTCATGCAATATTAAATAATTCTGTCTTCTTTTAGTAGTTCATTTGGGATTACAATGCTTGAGCCACATGTTAAGCTTCATTTCATATATAAGTTATTTAGATTCTACCTTCTCTTAAGAAACTAGTGACTTAAAGTAGATTTACAATAAGAAAATACTGATCTTGCAGACTTAAAAGAATCAGTTACCAAAAATCTAAAATTTTTATAGCATTAACTTGACACAACTTAACGCTTGTATTTCAGAGATTATAAAGTGTATCAGAATTAACTATATAATTGTATATCAGGATTTTATTAATGTTTTGAGGACAGGATAAGATCTATGCTTTACTTTAGTTTTCATAAGAAATTTGTAATTGTAGATATTTTAATAAGAAAAGTACCTTCTCCTTATTTTCTAACACCAATTTTCCTTTAAATCATTATTTATGAACAACAATTTAGATCATACAAATGGAGAGTGAAAAAGTGGGCTTAAAGCTCAACATTCAGAAAACGAAGATCATGGCATCCAGTCCCATCACTTCATGGGAAATAGATGGGGAAACAGTGTCTGACTTTATTTTTTGGGGCTCCAAAATCACTGCAGATGGTGACTGCAGCCACAAAATTAAAAGACACTCCTTGGAAGAAAAGTTATGACCAAGCTAGATAGCATATTCAAAGCAGAGACATTACTTTGCCGACTAAGGTCCGACTAGTCAAGGCTATGGTTTTTCCTGTGGTCATGTATGGATGTGAGAGTTGGACTGTGAAGAAGGCAGAGCGCCGAAGAATTGATGCTTTTGAACTGTAGTGTTGGAGAAGAGTCTTGAGAGTCCCTTGGACTGCAAGGAGATCCACCCAGTCCATTCTGAAGGAGATCGGCCCTGGGATTTCTTTGGAAGGAATGATGCTAAAGCTGAAACTCCAGTACTTTGGCCACCACATGCAAAGAGTTGACTCATTGGAAAAGACCCTGATGCTGGGAGGGATTGGGGGCAGGAGGAGAAGGGGACAACAGAGGATGAGATGGCTGGATGGCATCACTGACTCAATGGACGTGATCTGGGTGAACTCCAGAAGTTGGTGATGGACAGGGAGGCCTGGCGTGCTGCAAGTCATGGGGTCACAAAGAGTCGGACATGACTGAGTGACTGAACTGAACTGAACTGAATCCCTAAAATTTGAAGGTGAAATCAGAGATTTCCAATTTCCTGTGGGTTGGAAGAAAGTGGATATAGATAATAAGATTTGCTCTATGGTGTTATCATGTAATAATCATTAAATTTCTCTGTAACAGAATATCCTAAAGAGACATCGGATAATAATCCTAGCATCTTCTACTGTGAGAATAACAGAAATTGACATTATGAAGTACATGGAGAAACATAAAAGGTGAGAATCGTTTAATCAAAGATGGTAAAATAGAAAGCATTTCGTTTTTCTTTTAAACACTAAAGTTTATTGTTTAATAACATGGAAAATACAGAAAAGACAGTTACCCATAATACTACTGTCTTGAGATAACCATCATTAACATCTTGATGTATTTCTATTCCGTTGTTTCTGAATATATAAGTTTGTATAGCTACAACAAACTTACAACTATTATAATAATAAATTTACATTGTATTCATGCTTTCCTTGACTTAGTACTTTTACATCATATTTCTTTATTGTGGTATAGTTGCTTTACAATGTTGTGTCAGTTTCTACCATATGATGAAGTGATTCAACTATACACACGCACACACACACATATTCCCTTTCTCTTTTGAGTAGTCTTTTTAATAACTTTAATAAGGTTTTTGTAGTCATTTGCATTCAGAAAGCAATTATTTTTCAAATATTAATAGCAAGCAAATTGAAGATGGCATTTGAGATATTATTTATTCAATATCTTATTTCATCTTTAAAAATTTTAGTGCAGGAATCATGTGATATTTTGACCCTATTGATATAAATAAAGTTATTATGCCACCTGTCCTGTTCCCTTGCAAATAAGACATTAAAATTTCTCCAAACACTAATGACTCTTCAGAACGTCTTGGCACATAAATTCTAATGATAACTAAAACTCTGTAACTGCCCTAAAGGGGCAGGCATAGATAAGTATGTAAATACATAATCATAATTGAGGAGGTGATACTAGAGGTAAACATATTTTGGAGACATCTATTATTCCTTACTAAAAATATGTGTGAACCACTCCCCCCACACATACACACCACTTGAGAATGATAGGGTAATTGTAAGAGTCATGTACTTGTTTATTTTTCTTATTTGCATTTTTTAATGCTTTCTTGGGTAAAAGATAAATAACCTTTTGACCTTATTTAATTAAATTTTCAATCTTTAATTTCTATTCTGTGAAACATTTGAATAAAGTACTGTACTCCAGTGTTATTTAAGTAACTAAAATGTAATTATTGCATATCAATCAAAGATACAGTATAGAACAGTACTGAGAAAGTCAATCATATGCTAGTTTCTTTGGATTGTCCTATAGAAAGTTTGACTGCATTTTTGTGGCATACTCATCTGCCTAGTGACACAAATTTTAGCCCAAGATTCCAGACCTTAAAAAATCAGTGTTTTCTCTAGGTCTGATAACAGTTTATGCATGTGAAAGAGAAATATTTGTAAATATGATATTCAAGTTTGATACAGATACTTGTCTTTTTATACTGGCCAAGTAATAAAAATGTGAGATTTTTCAGTTGATCAGTGGTATAGCAAATACACATTTTATCATAGTTTGATTATACTATGAAATTTTCTATTATATAATTTACTACGTGCTATTTATCTGTTTTTAAATGTTCTTTCTTTCTAATTTCTGCCTAATTACCATATTTGAACATTTGCAAAATGAGCAGTACTGGGATAGTGTTCGCCAGGACACTTAAAGTCATTCTCAAAATCTGCTCATCACTCCTTCCATTCTAAGAAAACATGACATGTCAATAGGCAAGCTATTTTATGGTGGTGGAAAGTTTTACGGTATATGTTTTACATATTTTAACTAGAAGGTTTCCATGCTATTTTCCCCTGTAAGACTTTCTTAACTGAGTAGAAGTGTATTTTTAAGTTCCTTCTGATTATAAAATGACACCAAAGACCAAATGTTTATAGAGTGTAAATATTTTACTCATTGATCACAATGACTTTTTAAGCACCTCTCAGCTGACTGGAGCCTACATGCTTCATTCATTGCACATTGGCATCCAGTGTGTCCTACCACATGTCTAATAAAGGGAAAATAATGAGAAAAGAGAGAGGCACAAAACATAGCCCTACTGATGGGACAGACAAGGTGAGCGGCCTGTGCTACCACCTCAGTGTGTCACAGAAGGGCTTAGGGCAGTAGCAGCAAGTTGTTTCAGCAAATTTGCAAAGCATGACTTTTGAGGACTCTATGGAATGGCTGGCCATGAACAAAAGTTGGAATTAGAGAAGCCTGTCAACAGACAAGGAGATTTCTAGTCATCAGTCTGAGATTCAATAATAAAAGGACTCCAAATCCTTGGAGAAAACTGTCGGAAGGCAGACAGACATCTAAGGCTAATTGAAACTCCTAGATGGGTAACTTTGTTGTTGTTTGGTTACTAGATCCTGTCTGATGGATAACTTAGGTAGTTACTGAAAGAAGAACCGGGGCTTCCCAGGTGGCTCAGTGGTAAGGAATCTGCCTGCCAATGCAGTTCAATCACTGGGTTGCGAAGATCCCTTGGAGAAGGAAATGACAACCTGCTCCAGTATTCTTGCCTGGGAAAATCCCATGGACAAACAAGCCTGGCAGGCTACAGTCCATGGGTTTGCAAAGAGTCAGACGTGCCTTAATGACCAAACAACAACAAAAGAAGAACTAGGGAACAAGCAAGATTGGAGGAGCCTAATCAATGACCAAAAGCAGTATAATTTATAGTCAGATTATTGAGGTTTAAATCCTGGTTGTTCAGTTTAGTAACTGTAAAATCAGGGCCTGTGATTTAAACTTTTTTTAGCCTTTTGTGAAATCAAGATAATACCTATTTCATAAGATTATTTTGAGATGAGATGACAGTAAGTTTCTTGGCTCCATCTCTTATACATATCAGGCATTCAAGAAATGTTAGCAGTAATTATTGGACAAGATAATATTTGGTCTTGTCTCTCTGCCGTTCTCCCTCTCCTTCTCCTTCCTTGAGGTAGCCAGGATCTTTGGTGTTGCACCAAAGCCTCAGGACAAATTGCCTTGCTGGGCCAAACGTAAAAGTCATTTAAAAGATACATCTTTTCTTGCCATTTGATGCCTAAAAGCCTTGGGATGAAGGAATGGGAGAGTTGTTTATGAATGTAAGTAGAGGAGAAAAGGAAAATTTGAAACATCATGAGAAAAGACAGAAATATTTCCTCTTATCTGACAGTAGGTGAAAAGACACCAAAACCAAGGTTGTAAGGAAAGACTATGGATACTGAACAATGAACATGAGGATCCCTAGTTTCTCAGGACAGCATGTACACTACAAGTAAACCATTAAAACAGTTTTCAGATTAGAACCTCTTCACACTTATCCAGTAGCAGTTTTAGTTGTGACTACTGCTGCTGCTGCTGCTAAGTCGCTTCAGTCGTGTCCGACTCTGTGCGACCCCATAGACGGCAGCCCTCCAGGCTCCCCCGTCCCTGGGATTCTCCCGGCAAGAACACTGGAGTGGGTTGCCATTTCCTTCTCCTACTACAGTTCAAATGTTAGTGTGTCAGACTTCCTTTTCCAGGCCATATTTCACTAAGACTTTGAAAAAGAACGGGGCCTTAATAATGGCTTAATTAGAATTTCCCACCTGCCATGTACCAAGACTTAGAATCCATTCTAATTTGATTATTTTAATACATATTTAGGATGGCTATTTGCTGAGTACTTGGGTTTGTGGATTGTGATTCACATGTTCTACATTACTGTCATTAGCATGTATACATGAGTAGGGACCAAAGGATTAGGAATGTTATGAGAGTTCTGAAACTTCGTATTGAACCTCCTGGTGGCTCAGATGGTAAATGATCTGCCTGCAGTGCAGGAGATCGGGTTCAAATCCTAGCTTGGCAAGATCCCCTGCAGAAAGGAATGGCTACCCACTCCAGTATTCTTGCCTGGAGAATTCCATGGACAGAGAGCCTGGCAGGCTACAGTCCATGGGGTTGCAAACAGTCAGACACAACTGAGCGACTATCCTTTTCCTTTCCATTTTCACATTATATGCATCTGGGACTCAATAAATACTTTGTAGACCAGATAATTTTTGACTTTGGAAATTAGCATAAGGCAAAGGCACACTAATCAATCTTCTGAGAGGAGGAGAAATGCCAAATAAAGAAATGCCGACTTCCTAAGATTTTTCAAAAAAAATTATTTGTTTTTTATTGCACTAGGTCTTAGGTGCTGTTTGCTGGCTTTATCAAGCTGTGGAGAGCAGGGGCTACCTTTAGTGCCCTGCGTGGACTTCTCATTGTAGTGGCTTGTCTTGCTGTGGAGCACAGGCTCTGGGCGTGTGGGCTTCAGGAGTTGCAGCACGCAGGCCCAGTAGTTGCAGCTTGAAGGCCTTAGAGTGAGGGCTCAGTACTGGTGGCACATAATCTTTGTTGTTCCATAGCAGGTGAGATCTTCCTGGACCAGGAACCAAATCCATGTTCCCTGTATTGGCAGACAGATTCTTATCCACTGTACCACCAGGGAAGTCCAAGGTCTTTTAACACATACTTTAAGGGAAATCTGTTACTTGATGGAGTAAAAGTGCTAGTTTAGTTCTAAAAATTTACCAAAAAATTCAGTGTTATTTGACATGAATACCAGTTTAATTTACAAAGATGATTTTGTGCTATAGTTATCAATATGAAAATTAACCCAAATAATGTAGCCACCATGCTTACTTGGAAGTATGTACTAGGTGTACTAACCTCTGAAAATGTCAAACTTGTAAAATTTCATTCCCATTAATTGCTTTGAATGGCCTTTAGGAATATAAACTAAATCTTGCCTAGCCCGTGATTTTCTCATATTACTGGATTAATCAAAAGTTGGGGATATCTCCAAGGAGACCAAACAAAAGCAATAAAGATAGGAAAAGATAAAAATTGGAATTGGAGCCTGTTTAATACCCAAAAGTTGTGGTGCCTCTCAACATAAACACCATCAGGCTGGAGTCAGGTCACTGGACAGCAAGCTGTTGCAAAGATAGGGGTCCTTAGGCTCTTTAATGAAGGTCAGGACTCTAAAAGGTGAATAAATCAATTCCAGGTGGTAGCTCCCTGTTTGCTGAGAGGAGCAAATAAATATCGACTCTGAAAGATCACTAATTCAACTAAATACAAGCCTACAATCAGGGAACACCAAACAGATACGAAATGAAGGACCAGGACTGAGAGTTAGTAGAAGTAAGCATTATTTTAGGAGCCCCAATTGCCTCAGCTATTAGAATTGTATGAGAGTCAAAGCTTAACCTTTACTTTTTTCAGGTTTTCAGATGGGCCAGAGAATTTAATTGACATAAAGTATACTACCAAGAGACAAACACACAAATATCAGTTTTATGTGACAGAATGAAAGGAAGATCCAAAGAAGTAATAAAACCTAAATATTTTTTATATTAGTTTGAACAAAAAGAAGCAATTATGAAAAAGTAAGATATATAGGGAAGCTAATCCAATGTAAGAATTATTTTAGCAAGATCTGTTTGTACAGAATTCTCTAGGTTTTGGCACCCATCAAAGAATGTTTCATTTCTCCTGGTACAGGGAAAACATTTTTATATGAGGGTTTTATCTCCTGTTCTGGGAAGAAACGGCTTCCTCAGTGGTTCCTTCGTAAAGAATCTGCCTGTCATTGCAGGAGACACAGGAGACTTAGGTTCAGTCCCGGGGTTAGGACGATCCCCTGGAAAAGGGCGTGGCAACCCACTCCAGTATTCTTACCTGGAGAATCTCATGGACAAAGGAGCCTAATGGGCTACAGTCTACAGGGTCACCAAGGGTTGGTCATGACTGAACACATACACGCAGACGCCACCAAGAAGAGAGAAGATTAGAATGCTCTCCTTACATGTGCTGTTTTTCAAGTACCTTTCCCTGAGAATCATCCTTGTGCCAAAGTGGCATGTTTTGTTATGCATCCTTCAGAATCATCGTATAGAAAATAGAAAGTAATTATACAGGAAATATTAGAAAAAAACATGAACCATAACATAATAGGAAGGAAGGGTTTTCCAGGTGGCTCAGTAGTAAAGAACACTCCTGCCAGTGCAGGAGATGCAAGAGACATGGGTTCAATCCATATGTTGGGAAGATCCTCTAGAGAAGGAAATGGCAACCCACTCCAGTATTCTTGCCTGGAAAATTCCATGGACAGAGGAGACTGGCAGGCTACAGTCCATGGAGTCACAAAGAGTTGGACATGACAGAGCATGCATGCAATAGAAAGGAAAAACCAACAAACTTTTTGAAATGATTAGGATCTCTAGAAGAAACAAACTAAGCTTTAAGAAAGAAAAATATAATTATTGAAATAACTTAAAAAAAATCAATGTATAGTTTGAACTGTAGAGTAGACAAAACTCATGAGAGACTGGTGAACTGAAAAACAGATCTGAAGAAATTACACTATGACACAAAGAAGCAAGGGGATTGAAAAAATAAAAGTGAGCTCTAGCTATTTAGAGAAGTCCTAGTATATATGTAATTTAAATCCCAGAAGGACAGAATAAATGAAAGAAAGGAAATATCTCAAAAAATGACCACTGGACAGTTTCTGTTACTGCTGAAAATACAGTAGAAGTAAGTAATGTTTAAAACTGTTGGAGGGAAACACAAAATGGAAAAAAATACAAAAGCAGATCTTTAACAATATTAGAGGACAAATTTCAAAGGAGTGACAATTTGATGGACAGTGTTTGCCAACAGCAATATGGATGTGACAGATCTTAGAATGGTATCTTCAAAATGCAGAGAAAATAAGTGTAAACCTAATTTCTTACAGCTAACCAAATTACTTTTTTTTCATTATTGCTGTAATCCCTAGGTCTAGGTCAGTTTCAAGTATTTAATGAATTATTTTCTACATTTCATGGCATATTTTTTTATTTCTGTACTACATTTTTCCACTTTTATATATACATAAACATATAAGTTATATTACATTTTTATTATTGTCAAGTGCAACCTCTCTTTTTGTTAGTTTATTCTTGCGCTTTTTAGCCTGAATCTCTAATTTTAATCTATTCCCTCCTGCTCTCTATCATGACCAGGATCTAATATATTTAATTTTGGCAAAATAAAATATATTTTATTTTGAACTAATAGCAAAGAAGTGAATCAATGTAACTTTTACATATTGTTGCTATACATTGGAAATCAATTTCGCACAGTCTTGTAAGATCAACTATTCATATACCAAATGATCTGGCAATTCTATTTCTAACCTCCACCAGAGATACCAAGGGAAAATTTCATGCAAATATGAGCTTGATAAAGGACCGAAATGGTATGGATCTAACAGAAGCAGAAGATATTAATAAGAGGTGGCAAGAATACATGGAAGAACTGTACAAAAAAGATCTTCACAACCAATGGTGTGATCACTCACCTAGAACCAGACATCATGGAATGTGAAGTCAAATGGACCTTAGAAGGCATCACTACAAACAAAGCTAGTGGAGGTGATGGAATTCCAGTTGAGCTGTTTCAAATCCTGAAAGATGATGCTGTGAAAGTGCTACACTCAATTTGCCAGCAAATCTGGAAAACTCAGCAGTGGCCACAGGACTGGAAAAGGTCAGTTTTCATTCAATCCCAAAGAAAGGCAATGCCAAAGAATGCTCAAACTACCACACAATTGCACTCATCTCACATGCTAGTAAAGTAATGCTCAAAATTCTCCAAGCCAGGCTTCAGTAATACGTGAACCATGAACACCCAGATGTTCAAGCTGGTTTTAGAAAAGGAGAGGAACCAGAGATCAAATTGCTTACCTCTGCTGAATCATGGAGAAAGCAAGAGAGTTCCAGAAAAACATCTATTTCTGCTTTATGGACTATGCCAAAGTCTTTGACTGTGTGGATCACAATAAACTGTGGAAAATTCTGAAAGAGATGGGAATACCAGACCACTTGACCTGCCTCTTGAGAAACCTATATGCAGGTCAGGAAGCAACAGATAGAACTGGACATGGAACAACAGACTGGTTCCAAATAGGAAAAGGAGTAAGTCAAGCTGTATATTGTCACCCTGCTTATTTAACTTTTATGCAGAGTACATCATGAGAAACACTGGGCTGGAAGAAGCACAGGCTGGAATCAAGATTGCAGGGAGAAATATCAATAACCTCAGATATGCAGAAGACACCACCCTTATGGCAGAAAGTGAAGAGGAACTAGAAAGCCTCGTGATGAAAGTGAAAGAGGAGAGTGAAAAAGTTGGCTTAAAGCTCAAAATTCAGAAAACTAAGATCATAGCATCTGGTCCCATCACTTCATGGGAAATAGATGGGGAAACAGTGGAAACAGTGTCAGACTTTATTTTGGGGGGCTCCAAAATCACTGCAGATGGTAATTGCACCCATGAAATTAAAAGACACTGACTCCTTGGAAGGAAAGTTATGACCAACCTAGATAGCATATTGAAAAGCAGAGACATTACTTTGCTAACAAAGGTCCGTCTAGTCAAGGCTATGGTTTTTCCACTGGTCATGTATGGATGTGAGTTGGACTGTGAAGAAAGCTGAGCGCTGAAGAATTGATGCTTTTGAACTGTGGTGCTGGAAAAGACTCTTGAGAGTCCCTTGGACTGCAAGGAGATCCAACCAGTCCATTCTACAGGAGATTAGTCCTGAGTGTTCTTTGGAAGGACAGATGCTAAAGCTGAAACTCCAATACTTTGGCCACCTCGTATGAAGAGTTGACTCATTGGATAAGACCCTTTTGCTGGGAGGAAGTGGCAGGAGAAGAAGGGGATGACAGAGGATGAGATGGCTGGATGGCATCACTGACTCAATGGACATGAGTTTGAACTCCAGGAGTTGGTGATGGACAGGGAGGCCTGGCATGCTGCAATTCATGGGTTCACAAAGAGTCAGACATGACTGAGCGACTGAACTTAATTGAACCCATTCCCTGCCCTCAAAAGATTCTGGTATCTCAACACCAGTCCACAAAATATTCATAGCAGTACTGTCAAGAATAAAAAGGTGGAAGCATTTAAAAAGCCCACTTATAAGAGAATGGATATTTTAAGCGTGAATAATGAATGAGCAGCAACAGTAACATTTACCAATTTGTGTGAAATTTAGAAACAAGTGTGAAAAGCAAGTCAACAATAGTGACATATACCATAATATTTCAGAGACTTCAAAAATAAAGTCAAAAGTACATATTCTAAAGTTGCATATTATATATAATAAAGATAATAAATATGAGAAGGGATGATATATATAAAATTGCATATAGTGGCTCCTCAGTTGGTAGTATGCAGAGGAGGGTGTAGGAAGATACAGATCAAAGCAAGAGATACTAGAAATGCTATAGATCTTGATTTGAGTGGTTAGTTCTGAGAGGGAAGTTTGTTTTGTTATTAAGCTTCATAGTTTATACATGTATGATATTTGTAATTGTCAAATATTACCTAGTAACATTTTAAAGAACTTGATATTAAAAGCTGTTTTGTTATTTTTAAATTTTATTGATGGAATCAGCATGTGTACTACATTTCATTTATTAATTCTGCCTTCATGGATATTTTATCTTTACTAGAAATCATTTCATTTTCTGTTGATAAGCTTCATTAAGGTTAATTGAGAATCTACTATTTCGAACTGTACATTATTTGTGAATAGATACGTATTAAAGTCAGTATTTGGGTAACAGGTTGTTCAGCTCCTCCGTGCTTAACTAAGTCTTGGTTGTATGTGTGTAATGTATCATCCAGACAACCATGTTGTTTTAAATGCTTTCACATTAATTTATGTCTTTGCAGTTTTGTATAGAATATACTTCTCACATAGATAATTGGAATTTTGTTTTGTATGCCTAAACTTGATGAATACTGGTTCAGCAGCTCATTGCCTCAAAGTATTTTCAATATTTAGGATGTCATGATTATGATTTATCTCTTGCAGGTGGTACAGTGGAATCTAATTACATACTGTGTCTGTTACTCTTTGCTTAAATCATCCAGAAGTAAGGAAAATCTTCAGACATAAAACATGTACCTTGCCATTACTGTTTAACTCAAATTTCACAAGCAATTTTTCTGAGTATGAAGTGACTAAACCAGTTTCTTGTTTTCAAGACAGTCTAGATGAACAGGTTCAGAACTAAGTAACAGGCTTAATGGTAAAGAATCCACTTGCCAATACAGGAGATATGGTTCAATCCCTGCTTTAAGAAGACTCCCTGGAGAAGGAAATGGCAGCCCACTCCAGTATTCTTGCCTGAGGAATCCCACAGACAGAGGAGCCTGGCGGGCTGCAGTCTATGGGGATCAAAGAGAGTCAGACATGACTGAGAGACTAAACAACCACAACAATTCAAGATAAAGTATCAATAATAGATGTATTGTTAAAAAGAAATGTGATCAAAGGGGAGGGAGTGGGAGAAGGGAGGAGATGGGGCTCTGAGGAGCAAGTGGGCAAATTTAGAATTGAGTTATAATTGGAGAAGGAAATGGCAACCCATTCCAGTACCCTTGCCTGGAAATCTCATGGACAGAGGAAGCTGGTGGGCTGCAGTCCATGGGGTCACAAGGAGTTGGGCACGACTGAGCCACTAACAGATTTGGAATGGGTGTCAAATTACACTTGGTGAATACAGAGGGTAAGAGCCTGACAGGGCCAGGCTACACACTGAACAAAGGGCAGAAGAGTTTTGGGGACTCAGAAACGAGGAGACTGTCTTTCTCAGAAAACAGTGAAGCAGAGCAACAGTTTTCAGGCAAGAGTCTTCTGTATCATTTTACTGCTTCTTACCTCATCTCTCTGCTATCTTTCCCCCTCAACACAGTCAGATCATCTTTTAAAAATACTTTCAGTCATGTTACTTTCCAGCAAAAATATTCACTGACCTCCCCTTGACTGTGGTAAAATATTTTCTGGAGCTTGAACTCAATGACCTCCTCAATGTGATCATAATAGTTCTTTTGGACTATCATTCCTATCAATCTCCTGCTGTAAAACTGTTTCATGAAAAGCAAATCTGTCCACTGTCTTCAATCTTTGATTTGTATGCTGACCTGCATTCGATTTTACCTGTCTGTCCCCACTACGTGTCTACAGGATTCTACCCTGGTAAGAACTCGCGCCTTTTACCATCTGTTTCAGGACACATAGCCAGTCCTGCGTCCTACAAATCCCTGGAGAATTATTTCCTCTTCAAAATTAGAAGACACTAAACACTTAGCAATTTAATTAATAAAAGACAGAATGTGGACTAGGGGGAGCGGAAATCATAATTGAAAAACATAGGTTGTCATATCAAAAATACTAACTGCTTTCCAAGTAAAATGAATCAAAAATAATTGCTCCAGTATATTCCCTGATGTCTCAGATGGTAAAGAATCTTTCTACATTGTGGGAGATCAGGGCTCGATCCCTGGGTCAGGAATATCCCCTGGAGAAGGGAATGGCAACCCACTCCAGTATTCTTGCCTGGAGAATCTCATGGTCTGTGGAAACTGTAAAGCTACAGTACATGGGGTCACAGAGAGTCAGACATGACTGAGTGACTAACACTTTCACTTTTCATACATTTTGGAATTTCTGAACAGTGTGGATGGAAAGCTTATTCTAAAAATTTCCAGAGATAAAAGTCATTGACAAATGGAAAAAGTGTTTAGAAATTCTGCATAGAAGGCTGTGGAAGGAGCCCTTCATATTCAAAGAGAAAATAATTTTCAGTGTAGGAAAAGTATCAACCAATTGCGGAAAGTAATACATTCTCAGTGATAAATTTATATAGCTTAACCTAGTGCTTATTTAACATATGCAGAGTACATCATGAGAAACACTGGGCTGGAAGAAGCACAAGCTGGAATCAAGATTGAAATCAATAACCTCAGATATGCAGATGACACCAAACTTATGGCAGAAAGTGAAGAGTAACTAAAAAGCCTCTTGATGAAAGTGAAAGTGGAGAGTGAAAAAGTTGGCTTAAAGGTCAACATTCAGAAAATGAAGATTATGGCCTCTGGTCCCATCACTTCATGGCAAATAGATGGGGAAACTGGAAACAGTGTCAGACTTTATTTTTAGGGGCTCCAAAATCACTGCAGATGATGACTGCAGCCATGAAATTAAAAGAGGCTCACTCTTGGAAGGAAAGTTATGACCAACCTAGATAGCACGTTCAAAAGCAGAGACATTACTTTGCCAACTAAGGTCCGTCTAGTCAAGGCTATTGTTTTTCCAGTAGTCATGTATGGATGTGAGAGTTGGACTGTGAAGAAGGCTGAGTGCCGAAGAATTGATGCTTTTGAACTGTGGTGTTGGAGAAGACTCTTGAGAATCCCCTGGACTGCAAGGAGATCCAAGCAGTCCATTCTGAAGGAGATCAGCCCTGGGATTTCTTTGGAGGGAATGATGCTAAAGCTGAAACTCCAGTACTTTGGCCACCTCATGTGAAGTGTTGACTCATTGGAAAAGACTCTGATGCTGGGAGGGATTGGGGGCAGCAGGAGAAGGGGACGACAGAGGATGAGATGGCTGGATGGCATCAGTGACTCGATGGACGTGAGTCTGAGTGAACTCCGGGAGTTGGTGATGGACAGGGAGGCCTGGCCTGCTGCGATTCATGGGGTCGCAAAGAGTCGGACACGACTGAGCGACTGAACTGAACTGAACTGAAACTAGTTCTGGAGCCCAAGGCTTGACTAATATCATATCCTTTTATCCAAAACATTGCAGAACTCTTAACTTCATTTTGCAAGCAATTAAGCAATATTCTGCCCTTCCTGGAGCACTGTTTTGTTCACCAGTGATAGCAACTGTTCTACGGATAACCAGTTTTCCACTGGTTGATGGAACCAGTGTTTACACCAAGATTCTCAGGAAGCTATGGAAAGAACCTTCTCCTTCTGGTCTGTTTCTTCACTTACCTCCTCTTTAACAAAGTGGTTAAAAAATTATAGGCAGAAAGACTTGAAACAGAATGATGTAACTATTGTCATTGACAATTTTGAGGCTTTTAAGCTCGTTAAATTATTTTGATGTTTTAGAATTATTTTTCATAAACCAATGCTCTGTGTTCAAGGACATTGATTATTTTTAACAACAAGACAGATGTGGTACTCAAGATGTGACTGGAAAGCATTGTCACTCACTACTCACTCCTGTAAATCCATGTATTATATATATATATATTCATAGCACACACATATGCTAGATGTTATGTCATTGAAATTTAAGTGATAAGTCATTTTTAACACTATTTTTCCATTTCTCTGGTCTTTTAATCAATACTTCAGGCATACACAGAATTTCCTTCAATATAAAACCAACAGCCAACAATTACATGGATTACATGACTGAAATATTAGCATCCTAACCTGTTCCCTTGTTTTAAAGTATTCCTTTCCTTGTTCAGTCCTTGGACTATAATTTCCTTGATCACAAGTCACAGCAACTAGAGATTATTTTTTCCATATTGGAGCATTTTTTAAAATGACTTTTAGGCTCAATCATTTTTTGCAGAGTGAGAAGGAGTAGAGAAACGATGTTAAAAATATACCAACATTCATGAAAATGTTCCATTGTTCTAGAATATTATTTTCAATTGTAAGAGAAAAAAACAAAAGGGTAAAAGATTGTATATAAAAGTAGGAAAATATTGGACCACATGCAGGAAAAAGAGCTCTCATGTTAAACATGAGAAAAGTTAAAAAAAAAATTTTTTTTCTACAGTATAATTATAATTATTTTGGGAACTATTGCCCTAAACAAATAGTCAGATATCAAAGTAAATATATTTTATGCTGTTTAAAATAAAAGCATACTTCTAGTTTAATTCATATACCAATGAAATAATATAGAAAATTGCAAAAAGGAGGGGGGAGGAATTGTCTGTAGCATTTTACAATTTCCTATTTCTAGAACATATGTCCTAGACCCTTAACTTTTATACAATGCAGGTTTTCCATTTCTCTCTTTAAATTAAACCATTGGGATTACTCAAGCATGACTGATACACTTAGATATTATCAGGTATTCAATACACACTATGTGCCTTTGATTTCCTTGACAAGTGACAACAAGGCCATATTGAGTTAAGTGCAGACACTATCACTAAATGAATATTTGCAGTTCTCCCCTGTGGTTATTATCATACTAGAACAGAACTCTTACTCAATATCCTGTCGTGAAGCAGCCTCTACAAGATGGTTACAAAGAAAGGCAAAACCACCCATAATGCAATGATGGATATGTAATTCTATACCCATGAGGGAAAAACTCTTCATGCTGGCCCCAGGTGGTGAGCTACTTACACTCTTCACATTCCTATGAGGACTGGTCTCTTCAAAGGATACGTTTTTACAGGACTTTTTTGATTCCCAAATTACTTTCAGTTCAGTCATTCAGTTGTGTCTGACTATTTGAGACCCCATGGACTGCAGCATGACAGGCTTCCCTGTCTGTCACCAACTCAAGCTTGTTCAAACTTATTTCCATCCAGTGGTGATGCCATCCAACCATCTCATGCTCTGCTGTCCCCTTCTCCTCCCGCCTTCTCTTTCCCAAAATCAGGGTCTTTTCGAATGAGTCCTTTCTTCATATCAGGTAGCCAAAGTATTGGAGTTTCAGCTTCAGTATCAGTCCTTCCAGTGAACATTCAGGACTGGTTTCCTTGAGAATTGACTACTTGGATCTCCTTGCAGTCCAAGGGACTTTCAAGAGTCTTCTCCAACACCACAGTTCAAAAGCATCAATTCTTAATCCTGTGGTGGCTCAGACGGTAAAGTGTCTGCCTGCAGTGTGGGACACCCGGGTTCGATCCCTGGGTTGGTAAGATCCCCTGGAGAAGGAAATGGCAATCCGCTCTAGGACTCTTGCCTGGAAAATTCCATGGACTGAGGAGCCTGGTAGTTTACAGTCCATGGGTTGCAAAAAGTCGGACACCATGGAGCGACTTCACTTTCACTTTCTTTCAGCTTTCTTTAAAGTCCGACCCTCACATCCATACATGACTACTGGAAAAACCAGAGCTCTGATGAGATGGACATTTGTCAGAAAAGTAATGTCTCTGCTTTTTAATATGCTGTCTAGGTTGGTCATAACTTTTCTTCCGAGGAGCAAGCGTCTTTTAATTTCATGACTGCAGTCACCATTATCAGTGATTTTGGAACCCAAAAGATAAAGTCTGTCACTGTTTCCCCATCTATTGCCATGAAGTGATGGGACTGGATGCCATGATCTTCATTTTTTGAATGTTGAGTTTTAAGCCAGCTTTTTCACTCTCCTCTTTCACTTTCATCAAGAGGCTCTTTAGTTCTTCACTTTCTGCCATAAGGGTGGTGTCATCTGCATGTCTGTAGTTATTGATATTTCTCAGCAATCTTGATTCCAGCCGGTGCTTCATCCAGCCTTGCACTTCACATGATGTACTCTGCATATAAGTTAAATAAGCAGGGTAACAATATACAGCCTTGACATACTCCTTTTCCTATTTGGAACCAGTCTGTTGTTCCATGTCCAGTTCTAACTGTTGCTTCTTGACCTGCATACAGATTTCTCAGAAGGTAGGTCAGGTGGTCTGATATTCCCATCTTTGGAAGAATTTTCCAGAGTTTGTTGTGATCTACACAGTCAAAGGCTTTGGCATAGTCAATAAAGTAGAAATAAATGTTTTTCTGGACTCTCTTCCAGAACTGCCAGAACTTACACAGAACTCGGGAAACAGACTCTTGGAGGGCATAAACAAAACCTTGTGTGCACCAGAATCGAGGAGAAAGGAGCAGTGACCCCACAAGAAACTGAGCCAGACTTGCCCATGAGTGTCTAGGAGTCTCTGGCAGAGGCGTGGTTTGGCATGGCCTGCTACAGTGTCAGGAGCACTGAGTGTGGCAGTGTGTGCATAGGACCTTTTGAAGAAGGTCCCCATTTTCTTCATTACCTCTACCATAGTTTGGTCTCAGGTCAAACAACAGGGAGGGAACACAGCCCTGCTGATCCATAGAAAATTGGATTAAAGATTTATGGAGAGCATGGCCCTACCCATTAAAACAAGACCCAGTTTCCCCCAGTCAGTCTCTCCCATCAGGAAGCTTCCATAAGCTTCTTATCCTTATCCCTCAGCGGGCAGACAGAATGATATCCACAATCACAGAAAACTAATCAAACTGACCACATGGACCACAGCCTTGTCTAGCTCAGTGAAACTATGAACTGTGCTGTGTAGGGCCACCAAAATGGAAGGGTCATGGTGGAGAGTTCGGACAAAATGTGGTCCGCTAGAGAAGGCAATGGTAGAAAATTGGATTAAAGATTTACTGAGCATGGCCCCGCCCATTAGAATAAGACCCAGTTTCCCCCACAGTCTGTCTCTCCCATCAGGAAGCTTCCATAAGCCTCTTATCCTTATCTGTCAGAGGGCAGACAGAATGAAAATCACAATCACGGAAAACTAATCAAACTGATCCCATGGACCATAGCTTTGTTTAAAATTACTTTAAATCATCAGAAATTTTTTTTTTTTAATTAGAGGACTAAATTTTATTCTAAAAAGTAAGACAAATCATATGTTCAAAAGAAGTATCACAAAGTTTGTAGTAGGCACATAGTTTAACACAAGCTACTTATAACATTATAAAATAAAAACTGTAACAAAAAGGGGGGGGAGGGTTATCTCAAAGACTATTCAAAGAATATTCTCTTTGAAAACTGAGTAATTTCTTCAGCTTCAATCACCTAAGCTACTTTTTTTTTCCCCTTTCCCTTAGAAAACTCCACCTCCACCCCAGTAACTACATGGAGATTTGTCCACAGCTGCTTTTCTTCTGTTTGCCCTGGGCACCATGCATATCTACTATCACACATGCTTGAGTAGCTGCCAGCCATCTTCTTTGAAAAGGTCTGCATAGGGAAAAAAGCAGGCAAATTACTGTCTAGCCCTGTTGGGATTCAGGGCAAGCAAGACAGGAGTTGTGCCTAGCAAAACAGAGAGAAGAAAATAATCAAGGAATTCATTTTCAACCCTATGGTTGTGTCTCAAAACTGCAAGCAATGATTTAGAACAAGAGGACTTAGATAAGAATATGAATGCAAAGACTGAAGGCTGGGCACAGGAGTGTCAGCAGGGAAAGAGGGAGTGAAGAGGAAAATGCTCTAAATGTCTAAAGAAACCATTAGAAGGAAGAGAAATTAGATGAATTATGATCAACCACTTTTAACTTAATTTCCAAAAATGAAAAATTAAGGTAACAGTAGATGACAGCCACAGAGTATCAGATTTAAAAGATTCTGTAGGGAATAAAAGAAGGGTGATTTCATTAAAATATTGACTTTAAAATAAAAATATTAAAGCAAGTTATAAATATTAAAATACACTATTCTTAGGAATAATTTTAGATTAAAGCCTTCAATTTTACTTTAGGGTTTTATTGTGAAGCATTTGGATTATTGTTTCTAGACCAACATAACTGGATTATCATCGGTTCGGTTCGGTTCAGTCGCGCAGTCGTGTCCGACTCTTTGCGACCCCGTGAATCCCAGTACACCAGGCCTCCCTGTCCATCACCAACTCCCAGAGTTCACTCAGAATCACGTCCATTGAGTCTGTGATGCCATCCAGCCATCTCATCCTCGGTCGTCCCTTTCTCCTCCTGCCCCCAATCCCTCCCAGCATCAGGGTCTTTTCCAATGAGTCAACTCTTCGCATAAGGTGCCCAAAGTACTGGAGCTTCAGTTTTAGCATCATTCCTTCCAAAGAAATCCCAGGGTTGATCTCCTTCAGAATGGACTGGTTGGATCTCCTTGCAGTCCAAGGGACTCTCAAGAGTCTTCTCCAACACCACAGTTCAAAAGCATCAATTCTTCGGTGCTCAGCCTTCTTCACAGTCCAACTCTCACATCCATACATGACCACAGGAAAAACCATAGCCTTGACTAGACGGACCTTAGTCGGCAAAGTAATGTCTCTGCTTTTGAATATACTATCTAGGTTGGTCATAACTTTTCTTCCAAGGAGTAAGCGCCTTTTAATTTCATGGCTGCAGTCACCATCTGCAGTGATTTTGGAGCCCAAAAAAACAAAGTCTGACACTGTTTCTACTGTTTCCCCATCTATTTCCCATGAAGTGATGGGGCCAGATGCCATGATCTTCGTTTTCTGAATGTTGAGCTTCAAGCCAACTTTTCCACTCTCCTCTTTCACTTTCAACAATGAGTTCACTCAGACTCACGTCCATTGAGTCTGTGATGCCATCCAGCCATCTCATCCTCGGTCGTCCCTTTCTCCTCCTGCCCCCAATCCCTCCCAGCATCAGGGTCTTTTCCAATGAGTCAACTCTTCGCATAAGGTGCCCAAAGTACTGGAGCTTCAGTTTTAGCATCATTCCTTCCAAAGAAATCCCAGGGTTGATCTCCTTCAGAATGGACTGGTTGGATCTCCTTGCAGTCCAAGGGACTCTCAAGAGTCTTCTCCAACACCACAGTTCAAAAGCATCAATTCTTCTGCGCTCAGCCTTCTTCACAGTCCAACTCTCACATCCATACATGACCACAGGAGGTCTGAAAGGAGGAGATTTTTGTTTCCACTCATCGATTTGCAACATAATTCTCTCAGTATCTTCCATTAAGCTGATTTAAACTTTTTCTCAATGTGAAAAGATCCTGGAGACCCTGATGCTTTTACTAGAGAATAGATTTGTTGGAAATTTTTTTACATGTTACTCATAGTCAGATCCAAAGTTGAGAAAATGTTGGTCATTTCAGTACAGGGGACCATGACAGTGCGACATTATGAATAGGCTATCTGGGGAAAGGAAAGTCTTTGAATCATATATTTACATGATGGTCACATCCTTTTATTTCCCATGATTACAAGCAGCAACAGATTGCAATAAGGAGCTGTTATGAAATTTTCATTAATTGAATGTAATGAACTATAGCCCACTGGGCTCTACTGTCTATGGGATTTTTTCAGGCAGGAATACTGGAGTAGGTTGCCATTTCCTCCTCTAGAGGATCTTCTCCACCCAGAGATCAAACCTGCCTTTTCTGCATCTCTTTCTATACTGCTGAGTGACCTGGGAAGGCCTTTATACTTCCATTTAGCCAAAAGACATGCTCTGTGATTGGTTATATTTAGATTTTATTACACTTCTTATTGCACTTCTTATATTATTTAGATATTATTGCACTTCCCTGGTGGCTCCTACAATGCAGGAGACCCAGGTTCAATTCCGGGTTGGGAAGATGTCCTGGAGAAGGAAATGGCAACCCACTCCAGTGTTCTTGCCTGGAAAATCTCATGGACAGAGGAGCCTGGTTACGGTCTACAGACTACAGTCCAGGGGTCACAAAGAGTCAGACACAACTGAGTGATTTCACTTTCACACTTCTTACACTATACAGTGTACATTCTGTTTTACAGATGTTTCTTTTTTTGCAGTGCTACTAAGGTATAGTGGGGCTTCCTTGGTGGCTCAGATGGTATAGATTTCACCTGCAATGGAGGAGACATGGGTTCAATCCCTGGGTCAAAAAGATCCCCTGGAGAAGAGAATGGCAACCCACTCCAATATTTGTACCTGGAGGATTCCATGGGCAGAGGAGCCTGGCAGTCTACACAGTTCATGGGGTTGCAAAGAGTCAGACACGATTAAGCGACTAACACTTTCACTTTCAGTTCAAGGTAGAATGCTACTGGTTTTATATGAAAACACTTAGATTCAAAGAAATTACATGTTTTTATGGAAATATATAATCAGTAGGTGGTAATTTCTGATTCCAAGCCCAATCCTCTAATTTTCAACAGTGTAATTTCTGTTAGGCTGTGTGTCTCACCAGAAGGGGGCTTAATTTGTGGCTGGTTCCCGGCTTGCTCATAGTAGAGAGTATACAACTTCACTGAATGCCTGAGCCTAGTTATCAATACAAGAAAACCTAGCATCGTAGCATTTACATAGCAAATTAATATATATATATATGGAATATCTCTGAACTACCAGGTACTGTATTTGATGACTTAGAGATATTATCTTTAATGCTTACAATAATTTTAAAAGATAGTTGATATTATCTCTACTTTTAGATAAGAAAATTGAGACTCACAGAGAGTAACTAATATGTCTGAGGGTCACAGGTTGACAGAATTCATACCCATGTCTATTTACTTTTATGCTTCTTCCAGAATCTCCTGTATATTTAAGAGACAGAACACCTCTTTATTTTTATGTGACTCTTTTGTAAAGTCTTTTTATTTGCCTCCTTCCTCCAAGGACCTACCAATTGGTTTATTTATTTAACTTGCCTAGCCTTTGACTGTGTAGGTCACATCAAACTGGAAAATTCTTCCAAAGATGGGAATACCAGATCACCTCACCTACCTCCTGAGAAATCTGTATGCAGGTCAAGAAGTAACAGTTAGAACTGGACATGGAACAACAGACTGGTTCCAAATTGGGAAAGGAATAAGTCAAGGTTATATATTGTCACCTGCTTATTTAACTTATATGCAGAGTACATCATGTGAAATGCAAAGCTGGATGAAGCACCAGCTGGAATCAAGATTGCTGAGAAATATCAATAACTACAGACATGCAGATGACACCACCCTTATGGCAGAAAGTGAAGAACTAAAGAGCCTCTTGATGAAAGTGAAAGAGGAGAGTGAAAAAGCTGGCTTAAAACTCAACATTCAAAAAATGAAGATCATGGCATCCAGTCCCATCACTTCATGGCAAATAGATGGGGAAACAGTGACAGACTTTATCTTTTGGGTTCCAAAATCACTGATAATGGTGACTGCAGTCATGAAATTAAAAGACGCTTGCTCCTCGGAAGAAAAGTTATGACCAACCTAGACAGCATATTAAAAAGCAGAGACATTACTTTTCTGACAAATGTCCATCTCATCAGAGCTCTGGTTTTTCCAGTAGTCATATATGGGTGTGAGAGTCTGACTTTAAAGAAAGCTGAATTCTGAAGAATTGATGATTTTGAACTGTGGTGTTAGAGAAGACTCTTGAGAGTTCCTTGGACTTCAAGGAGACCCAGTCAGTCAATTCTAAATGAAATCAGTCCTGAATATTCATTGGAAGGACTGGTGCTGGAGCTGAAACTCCAGTACTTGTCACCTGATGCAAAGGACTGATTCCTTAGAAAAGACCCAGATGCTGGGAAAGACTGAAGGTGGGAGGAAAAGGGGACACCAGAGGATGAGATGGTTGGATAGCATCACTGACTTGATGGACATGAGTTTGGGTAAGCTCTGGGAGTTGGTGATTACAGGGAAGCCAGGCATGCTGCAGCAGTCCATGGGGTCTCAAAGAGTTGGACAGGACTGAATGGACTGAACTGAACTGATCTTACTAATCTGTTGGTTGTATGTATATAGATGCCTACTGTCTAGAAGACAAACATAAAACCTCTAGCAAACATAAACATTATTACAGGAGGTTGTTTTTTTTTTTTTTTAGGTTTTGGTTTTTTTAAAAGCAGATTGTGCAAAGAAGAGATTAATAATAGCTAAAGCATTCTAGAGTTGAGGCTGAAGCAAAAGATAAAACATGGTTGGGAAAGATCTATTAACCTTTTATCTAAGGGCCCACCTTTATGTATAGTTTTTATTATCAAAATAAATTACTTCATTGCAATAACATCTAGGTCTCTTGACAATAGTCTGATAATAGAAACCTACCTTTAGCATGTTTTTGACCCTAACCTGAAACCCCTCAGAGCCCCCCTCCCTCACTGAACACTGTAAATAGGACATGGAAGCAGGGTAGGGGAAAAACACAGTTCTAGCTCCAGTGTTCTGAACACAAACTCATTCATTCTCACTGTATCCCCACCTTCCCTACTAGGGAAGATTCTTGCTTGGGAAATCCCATGGACAGAGGAGCCTGGTGGGCTACAGTCCATGAGGTCACCAAAGAGTTGGACATGGCTCAGCAACTAATCAACAAACAGCAACAAATTTATACATAATGTAGAATGCTGTTTTTATGAACTAGAAAGCAAATTTGAGCTTGGACATGAAAGTATATTGGTCTTGATCATAATAAAAACATTCCCATTGTGTGGTTCATAGTTCAGTGGTCATTTGTTTCCTGAGGCCGTAGTTTTCTTTCTACTTTCTAAATTTCTATAGTACTTCATAATTTATTATAAAATATATCAAGCCCTACTCTCATGATTGATTTCTGTGTCCTTCTCTATTCATTCTCAGCCATTACATTAATGTTCTCTTTGGCAGGAGCTCTGCTGGGACCCTGTATGGTTTAAGTGGGATGATGACTTCAGGCTGGTAGCATACACCACTCTTAGGGACATTCATTTAATATCTGAATTCAGTTACAAACAATTCTAGCATTTTAACATCTTGGCAGGTGGTTAACTGCTATTACCCCTAAGTCTGCTTATACTCCAACTGTTACTAAGTCCAAGCTTGCTCTGCTTGCTGCACAACAGGCCAATAAATCTGAGAGATGTTGAAACAAGGACTACCTAGAAGATGTCAGATTAATGTCTTGAAATAACCATTTTATGGGGGTCTGGATGCCAGTTTCTTTACAGAACAAAGATGGACGGAGGCGAGGAAACAAAGCACATTAATCTTGTAAATGTTTCCTAGAATGGCAAGCCTAGGGAAGGAGTGTGTTAATTTCTTCCTTCCTGTAGCCATCCACAGGAGAACAGGATCTTGAACAAAGGTACTTTGGTTTAATATTCAGGTAGAGGGGCAGGGTTCCCTGAGGCAGGTCAGTATGTATGATTATAATAGCAGAAGTAACAAAAAGCAAGTCTAAGAAATGGATCCAACATGGATTCAGAACTGATTCTTCCTTGTAGCACAACATTGTTGAAAAATGTCTCTCTTTAGTTCTGTGTAAGAAATTATATGAAAAAGAGATGAAGAGGAGTACAATACCATCTTTTGCTTCCTTCCTAAGATCAGATGAATATATCAATGAATTAAACATTTTACAAACAGGAAAAGGCTTTATCTGGTTCAAGTTAAGTGATCAAACTCAAAACTAAATTCCTTCAGCTTTTGTCTAGGATTATATCCTGGATTATTTAGGCCAAAGCAGCATAATATGGACTGATGAAAAATTCTGTTGTCATGATAAACTGACAACCCAAAAGGCTATGGAAAAAGATCTTGGCTGTTCCTTTTGGGTCACACAGGAAGAGCATTACCAAGGAGACTCCATAGCTACCACAGAGATAAGTGGCTCAGGTAGAAAGGTAGGAGAAAGCTGATCAGCCACCAGCAAGCAGAGGACAATACTGTTAATGGACTTTTGGTTTGTTGGTTTTGATCTTCTTTGCCTGCCACTTATCACCCATAAATATATGTGTGAAACAATGGTCATGCAGTAAGTGTTCTAATCAGTTATACTATCTCCACTGAAGCTCTTCATCACAAATATAGTGAAACTCTGAGCTTTTTAGTTCAGACTGTTGTGCTATGAGTTACTGATTTGAGACATTTCACAAGAATATTTGAGGTCAAATCAGATGCAGATTTAATTGAAAAGCTACAGAAAGTTTAGCTGAGTAAGAAAAGTATCTTATCAAAGAATGTGTATGCATGCTCAGTCCATTAAGTCATGTCTGGCTCTTTCCACCCCATGGACTATAGCCCACCAGGTTCTTCTGTCCTTAGCATTTCCCAGGTAAGAATACTGGAGTGGGTTGCCATTTCCTTCTCCAAGGGATCTTTCCAATCCAGAGTTTGAGCCCATGTCTCCTACAATGGCAGGTGGATTCTTTACCACTGTACCACCAAGGAAGCCCCTAGCAAAGGGTACATCCACTTTATTATGATAAATTGTTTGATTTTACTACTTCTTACATCACAGTATTTATGTAATTAAATGAACTCATCGAAGGTTTTTAAAATCTAAGTTGATTAGCTTGTTTTTCCAGTTCAACAGCACTAAAGTAATACCTTTTTTTTTTTTTTTTAAACAGAATGGCCTCGTCTAACCTGTTCCATTATTATTCATCTATGGAAGAAGATATTAAAGCAGAGAACATAGAAGCAGATGCTGGGATGTAGTGCTGGTAATGTATGGAAGTTCTTTTTCTGATTGTTTTCATTTTCTCTGTTCAGTTCAGTTCAGTCACTCAGTCATGTCGAACACTTTGCAACCCCATGGACTGCAGCACGCCAGACCTCCCTGTCCATCAACAACTCACAGAATTTACTCAAACTCATGTCCATTGAGTTGGTGATGCCATCCAACCAGCTCCTCCTCTATCATCCCTTTCTCCTTCCATCTTCAATCTTTCCCAGCATCAGGGTCTTTTCAAATGAGTCAGCCCTTAGCTTCAGGTAGCCGAGTATTGGAGTTTTAGCCTCAGCATCAGTCCTTCCAATGAATATTCAGGACTGATTTCCTTTAGAGTTGACTGGTTGGATCTACTTGCAGTCCAAGGGACTCTCAAGAGTCTTCTCCAATACCACAGTTCAAAAGCATCAATTCTTTGGTGCTCAGCTTGCTTTATAGGCTAACTCTCACATTCATACCTGACTACTAGAAAAACCATAACTTTGACTAGATGGACCTTTGTTGGCAAAGTAATGTCTCTGCTTTTCAATATGCTGTCTAGGTTGGTCATAGCTTTTCTCCCTAGGAGCAAGTGTCTTTTAATTTCGTGGCGACAATCACCAGCTGCAGTGATTTTGCAGCCCCCCAAAATAAAGTCTGACACTGTGCCACTGTTTCCACATCTTTTTGCCATGAAGTGATGGGACCAGATTCCATGATCTTAGTGTTATGAATGTTGAGCTTTAAGCCAACTTTTTCACTCTCCTCTTTCACTTTCATCAAGAGGCTCTTTAGTTCCTCTTCACTTTCTGCCATAAGAGTGGTGTCATCTGCACACCTGAGGTTATTGATCTTTCTCCTGACAATCTTGATTCCAGCTTGTGCTTCTTCCAGCCCAGCGTTTCTCATGATGCACTCTGCATACAAGTTAAATAAGCACAGTGACAATATACGGCCTTGACATACTCCTTTTCCTGTTTGGTTCCATGTCCAGTTGTAACTGTTGCTTTCTGACCTGCATACAGATTTCTCAAGAGGCAGGTCAGGTGGTCTGGTATTCCCATCTCTTTCAGAATTTTCCACATTTTGTGGTGATCCACACAGTCAAAGGCTTTGGCATAGTCAGTAAAGCAGAAATAGATGTTTTTCTGGAACTCTCTTGCTTTTTCCATGATCCAGCGGATGTTGGCAATTTGATCTCTGGTTCCTCTGCCTTTTCTAAAACCAGCTTGAACATCTGGAAGTTCACAGTTCATGTATTGTTGAAGCCTGGCTTGGAGAATTTTGAGCATTACTTTACTAGCATGTGAGATAGTGCAATTGTGTGGTAGTTTGAGCGTTCCCCAAAGAAAAGCAATGCTCCAGCATTGCTCCAGCGCTGCACTGCTGCTGCTAATTTTCTCTGTAGGATACAAAAATAATTAATATCTTAGATTGAGGCCAGTGGGGAAGTACTGGGAATTAAGAAATTGTGAAATATTTGTCTTTGGAAGTATAGTATAATTGTATGAAAGCATGAAGTGCCAGTGTATTTGAGGTTAATTGTCTTCTATTATAGGTGGAATCATGAATAGGTCATATGTCTCCTGCCAGCCATGTTCAATTACAAGTGTTCAGGGGCTCATAAATTGGGTGTAATAAGCCAGGTAAATTTGACCATGTCAGAGAGGTGCAAAGAAACTCAGGGCATATGTAAGGGAGTGTTTGGATTGACTGACCTTAGAAATTAAGATGGGTAAGGAAGGCAGATAGAAATTGAAAAAAGCAGGGTAGTGAGATGATGGTGGGGTCAGTTTTAACATTATAGAAATTAGAACTATCAAGTTAGAGAAAATTATTTTGCTTATATGAATCTGAGTATTCATTCTTGATGTAATCATCAAAATTATACCTCACTTAATGTGATTATATTCTATAAGACAGAGTGAGAACATCTCATGCCAGGCATTATTTATTATAAGTCAATTTAAAATACATGTGTATTTATTTATATATTGTTAGGTAGCACTATTACTAATTTGTCTTAAGTTTAGTAACCATCACAAACCAATTTGCCAACTATATTCTTATATTTTAATCATTTGCCATCATGTTTTCCATTTTTAAATTTCATTTGTCACCATTTCTAAGGTTTTAAATATGGCCACATTAATATTATTATATATGTATATATACTATAATATATGAGGTAAAATTTTAAAATTATATACATATAGTGCCCATTATTTGGGTATAATGAAAACATCTCTGTAGTTGGATATAGCCATACAAGTCAGGGATACCAACTGCCTCATCCACGGGACTGTATTCAAGTTGTAAGATGTAATTATACCTAATGTAAATCAATCTATTTATCCATCTATCTCTATATGTACATTTCATCCTTATATCTTAGATGCCCAAGATTTCTTTCATTTCTTATTCATTTATCTTAGAGCAGGTAGAAGGAATCACTCTAGTGACATTCATATCAGCCAATTTTCCCCTCTTATTCAGTTCTTATAAAGGTCAAAGGAAAAGAATCAATAGCTTAACTTTGTGTTTTCCATTGTTGGATATATGACAAAATCTCTTGGTAAGCTTTTATAAATGACTGACACCTGGGCTCTGTCTCAGACCAAATCAAAATATTTGCAGTGGGGTGGAGTGAAGATCTGGACTAGAGTTTTCCACTTATACAAATCAAATCCAGTCTTAATAGGCTGCCCATCTATTTCATTTGTAGGGATACCATGAACCCCTAGTCAATACAAAGGTCTCTCTGGATCAGACTATTCTAATTAATGTCTTAACTCCATATCAGCCAATTAACTATGTTCACCATGTCCTTGACAATTAAGTGCTACCACCTGGCTTCTGAAACCCTCCAGGATTTTAATGGTATTTAGAAATTGATTGTAGCACTTTCCTCTATAAACAGCACACAAAAAAGAAACACAATAGAGCTCCTTCAAAATGGAGGTGAGGGGCTCCCTTCATATTTTTCTCACAAGCTTGGTTAAGACATTGTTTTTTAGACTCTAGGGAGCATAGTTAAGGTTTGGGGTGAGTAAAAACGTCTTACATATTAAGTTCACTTTACCATTCCAGTCACACTAAGCCTTTGGTTAACTGCCTTTACAGTTTAATAAGGAAGATACAGAAGTTGAGTTTTATTTGATATAGACTGTCTTTTGTTCATATTTTAGTCAACCAACCAAACAGACCATTCTGAACCATTGAAACTGATACATTCAGTCTGGAATCAGCATGTCAATAAATTCACTCTAGTCAAACATTATATTATAGTCTACCCTAATCTCACACATATTCCTATGCTTCTATTAAATATAAATGGTAGAATCATGCAACTCTTCCATCAATCAAATTTTGTATCTCATCTTTTGGTGCCTAATGAGATTTGCTGTTTTTCAGTCCCTAAGTTGTGTTTAACTCTTTGCAACCCCATGGACTGCAGCATGCCAGGCTTCCCTGTCCTTCATCATCTCCCAGAGCTTGCTCAAACTCATATCCATTGAGTCAGTGAAGCCATCTAACCATCTCATCTTCTGTTGTCCCCTTCTCCTCCTGCCTTCAATCTTTCCCAGCATCAGGATCTTTTTCAGTCAGCTCTTCACATCAGGTGGCCAGAGTATCAGAGCTTCAGTTTTAGCATCAGCCCTTCCAATGGATATTCAGGGCTGATTTCCTTTAGAATTGACTGGTTTAATCTCAGTGTCCAATGGACTCTCAAGAGTCTTTTCCAGCACCACAACTGAAAAGCATCAGTGAATCTGGAGTTTGATTATAATGTCTAGAAGTAAGAAGCGAGAGTTAGTGGTAGCTGTAAGGAACATAAGCACCTCTGGCAAGACAACTACTTCTGGGATAGACCTTACATATTCTTCAGGTCAGGAAAACTGATCTCTTCTGCAGTGTTCAAAGGGCCATTTCTGCTGGCCAAGTGAAGGCAATGGCACCCCCACTCGAGTACTCTTGCCTGGAAAATCCCATGGATGGAGGAGCCTGGTGGGCAATAGTCCATGGGGTCGTTAAGAGTCAGACACAACTGAGCGACTTCACTTTCACTTTTTACTTTCATGCGTTGGAGAAGGAAATGGCAACCCAATTCAATGTTCTTGCCTTGAGAATCCCAGGGATGGGGGAGCCTGGTGGGCTGCAGTGTATGGGGTCGCATAGAGTTGGACACAACTGAAGCGACTTAGCGACAGCAGCAGCTTCACTGAAATTTGTACATAAGCCACTGTCCCAATTTTCAGGGTCTTATTTCCTAAGCCATGATGATAACTTTAACAAAAGAAGCTTTGAGAGGTTGAGAATTGAATTTCTGTTGTAATTCATCCATGTATAAAGTGAGACTTTGGGTCTGGTTTTTGGAATCTTAATGGTTACAGGAAATAAAAGGAGTCACAGAAATTTTGAGTCCTCATATGTGGTCCTTATGCTAAAAACTTAAATCCTTCAGCTCCTTATTTTCTTTTATCCATGTTCTTCAGTACACATAGAAGGAAGCAAACAACCCCATTATTCTCACTTTCACTAACATCTCCTACAGCAGCAAATACTTGGTCACCTGCAGTTATGTTGTTCAATATTTGATTAAGGGTTCTATAGATAAAATTTGTTTAATTGTTTTGCAACTGCAGCCATGGATTGCTACTATCCCTCTTTCCCTAGCAAGCAGAGTTATTATTGACTTTAATCATATCAGAGAACCAAAGGCATAACTCCAAACCAATTCATTGAAGCCATCTTTAAAATTCTGTGCATTTGGAATCACACTTGGTCCATTCAATTAGAAAAGTAGATGGAATATAAATATAGGATAAGGAATGTGTTACAGATATTTGGCCTTATACAGAGACACGCTGTTAGGAAGAGAAGATGGATATAAAGTACAAACATTGAAGTTATAAAATTTCTTACCAGAAAGCAGTAGAGATGCTTGGGTAATCCAAATAAAAGGGGAACAAAATTTCATCCCCCAAACTTGCCCTTCCACTCATTCAACAAAACATGAATCTAGTGAAGGACAGCAAAATGTACAACCTCAAATACACTTCTTTTTTTTTTAATTAATTTTTATTTTTTAGTTTGTTTTGTTTTACAATACTGTATTCGTTTTGCTATACATTGATATGAATCAGCCACGAGTGTACATGAACTCCCAATCCCGACCCCCACCTCCCCGCTCCCGCCCCACACCATCTCTCTGGATTATCCCCATGCCTCAGTCCCAAGCATCCTACATCCTGCATCGAACCTAGACTGGCGATTCATTTCACTTATGATATCATACATGTTGCATTGCCATTCTCCCAAATCATCCCTCCCTCTCCCTCTCCCACAGAGTCCAAAAGGCTGTTCTATACATCTGTGTCTCTTTTGCTGTCTTGCGTACAGAGTTATCATTACCATCTTTCTAAATTCCATATATATGTGTAAGTATACTGTATTGGTGTTTTTCTTTCTGGCTTACTTCACTCTGTATAATCGGCTCCAGCGTCATCCACCTCACTAGAACTGATTCAAATGTATTCTTTTTAATGGCTGAATAATACTCCATTGTGTATATGTACCACCAGCTTTCTTATCCATTCATTTGCTATGAATTTCTAGGTTGCTTCCATGTCCTGGCTATTATAAACAGTGCCGCAATGAACATTGGGGTACACGTGTCTCTTTCAATTCTGGTTTCCTCAGTGTGTATGCCCAGCAGTGGGATTGCTGGATCATAAGGCAGTTCTATTTGCAATTTTTAAAGGAATCTCCACACTGTTCTCCATAGTGGCTGTACTAATTTGCATTCCCACCAACAGTGTAAGAGGGTTCCCTTTTCTCCACACCCTCTCCAGCATTTATTGCTTGTTGACTTTTGGATCGCAGCCATTCTGACTGGTGTGAAATGGTACCTCATTGTGGTTTTGATTTGCATTTCTCTGATAATGAGTGATGTTGAGCATCTTTTCATGTGTTTGTTAGCCATTCGTATGTCTTCTTTGGAGAAATGTCTATTTAGTTCTTTGGCCCATTTTTTGATTGGGTCATTTATTTTTCTGGAGTTGAGCTGCATAAGCTGCTTGTATATTTTTGAGATTAGTTGTTTGTCAGTTGCTTCATTTGCTATTATTTTCTCCCATTCAGAAGGCTGTCTTTTCACCTTGCTTATAGTTTCCTTTGTTGTGCAGAAGCTTTTAATTTTAATTAGATCCCATTTGTTTATTTTTGCTTTTATTTCCAGTATTCTGGGAGGTGGATCATAGAGGATCCTGCTGTGATTTATGTCAGAGAGTGTTTTGCCTATGTTCTCCTCTAAGAGTTTTATAGTTTCTTGTCTTACGTTTAGATCTTTAATCCATTTTGAGTTTATTTTTGTGTATGGTGTTAGAAAGTGATCTAATTTCATTCTTTTACAAGTGGTTGACCAGTTTTCCCAGCACCACTTGTTAAAAAGATTGTCTTTAATCCACTGTATATTCTTGCCTCCTTTGTTGAAGATAAGCTGTCCATAGGTGTGTGGATTTATCTCTGGGCTTTCTATTTTGTTCCATTGATCTATATTTCTGTCTTTGTGCCAGTACCATACTGTCTTGATGACTGTGGCTTTGTAGTAAAGCCTGAAGTCAGGCAGGTTGATTCCTCCAGTTCCATTCTTCTTTCTCAAGATGGCTTTGGCTATTCGAGGTTTTTTGTGTTTCCATACAAATTGTGAAACTATTTGTTCTAGCTCTGTGAAAAACACCGCTGGTATCTTGATAGGAATTGCATTGAATCTGTAGATTGCTTTGGGTAGTATACTCATTTTCACTATATTGATTCTTCCGATCCTTGAACATGGTATATTTCTCCATCTATTAGTGTCCTCTTTGATTTCTTTCACCAGTGTTTTATAATTTTCTATATATAGGTCTTTAGTTTCTTTAGGTAGGTATATTCCTAAGTATTTTATTCTTTTAATTGCAATGGTGAATGGAATTGATTCCTTAATTTCTTTTTCTACTTTCTCATTATTAGTGTATAGGAATGCAAGGGATTTCTGTGTGTTGATTTTATATCCTGCAACTTTACTGTATTCATTGATTAGCTCTAGTAATTTTCTGGTGGAGTCTTTTGGGTTTTCTATGTAGAGGATCGTGTCATCTGCAAACAGTGAGAGTTTTACTTCTTCTTTTCCAGTCTGGGTTCCTTTTATTTCTGAAAAAGAATTTTAAAAGCATCATAACTAGTGACAAAGTATCAGTACTATTTCCCATGATGTCTGAAGTCTACTATATGAGTTAACCAAAACATGGACCTAACCCAATGCAAACGTTTTATAAAGAGCCCGAGTAAGGATGGCAAATCCCAAAGCTGACAGGCTCACAGCTTACACAAGGCTTGACTCTGCTCACGGGAACATCAACCATTCCCACCACAGTCTGGGCCACAGACCCTCATTCTCATGACCCGACTTCATCAGGAAGATCACAGCAGAAGTGAAATTCTCAGAGGCCACACCACCCAAAGACCCATTGCCCACTGTCCCTTTGTTCTCTGGTCCTGAGCCATGTGAAAAACTTTATTTTCAGGTGACTCAACTTGGATTCAGAATTTGCCTTTTTTTTTTTTTGAGTTCCCAAAGAAATTCACTTATACCAAACCATAAGGAGCAATATCATTTTCATTGAAGATGTTATAGAAGGGTCAAGGAGAGCCAGGTAGATTACACTGCATATTCACTGTAGCAATTAACCCCCTTAAGTACTTCCATTTTACTGAGGGCCCTTCCTTGGCCACTTGACCACTGTGAATTGTTCTCTTTGTTCCTCTCCTGCTGCAGGCAGCACCAGCACAAGTGTTATGACAAAGAAGGGATTGAAGAGGAGCCCCCACAATCCTACCCTTTATCCTTCCAGAGTGACTGTGCCACATTAACCTAAATGGTCTCTGTCAGATGGGATTTTAGGCCAAGGGGAGATATTTGGGGCCAATTCTTTCTGGAAAAAAAAAAAATTACATAGACCAGAATCTTATACTCATCCTTCTCTCAGGTAGTTTCAATAAGACTGAAAGCCAGGGACTTCCCTGGTGGTTCAGAGGTTAAGAACCTGCTTTGCAATGCAGGGGACACGGGTTCCATCCCTGTCTGGGGAACTAAGATCCTGAACGCTGCAGAGCAGCTAAGCCTGCACCCACAACTAGAAAATCCAAGCGCATACCACAACTAAAAACTGACACAGCCAAATAAATAAGTAAATACTAAAAAGAAAAAAGACTTAAAGCTAGCCAAGTCTGGCTCCTAGATTAAGGCAGAGGCCAGGACCAGAGGGAGATGAGGGTTGAGAAAGAATTCCTTTGAAGCACTTCCTTCCCCAGTTCCCCTAGTACCGAAGGGTTCAGGGGCTGCCTCTGACTTCTGGCATCCCCTCATGTTTTCAAACCTCCAAATGCATCTTTCCTGTTTCTCCACTCTCTCCATCAGCAGTCCCTCCTCTTCACATACATTCTCAGCTTCCTCCCTTTATAATCAGCTAATTTAAATCACTTGTTTTCTGAAAAGCCAACTTCCTCCTTCCTCCAGGAAAGAAAAGGGCCAGGATCTTCTAAGTAACATGAGAAGCCCTCCAGACTGGATTGGAGGCAAGGACTGCTGAACTGGAATTTAATGAGAAGTGTGGTCTCTCAACTCTCTGCCCAGTCCCTCTGTGTCTATCTCTTAGCCTGACCTGATTCCTTGCAAAAGTGGATGGATATAAAAAAGGACTTACTAGGACTTACTATATAATTTGCATACAGTGTAAAGAGAAAATGTGGGGCCCCTTGCTCAAAAATTATTAACAATTTCAAGACAGTAACAGCAGAGCATTAAACCAAGCTTAGTTTCTCTGAAGCATGGGGCCATGTAGGACTATACTGCTTGCATGCCCAGGAAGCTGGCCTTGATAAGAAAAGTCACAGGAATTGCAGCCGTTCACGTGAAATATGTGCCGTTTGTGGTCAATTACTGTGGAGCATAATAACAATTGAGCATTTCATAATTATGTAAGTGAAAATATGTAATCATTACATAAATACTGCTTTGTAATAACACAATGCAAGGCATTGTTTTTTGTAGAAGGAAATGGCAACCCACTCCAGTATTCTTGCCTGGAAAATCCCATGGACGGAGAAGCCTGGCAGGCTATAGTCCATAGAGTTACAAAGAGTCGGACACCACTGAGCATCCTCACTTTCACTTTCACATTTTTACTTTGTCAAATGGCATACTGATTATAGAAACAAACCCCGCATATACAGACAGTCGGATGGGCAGTACGGGGGGAGGTTGGGCAGTGCTGTGGCAATTCCTTCACTTATAAATTTTAATTTGAAGAGGCTGTGAATGTGACCCAAAAGGCATTGCCTTAAACAACACCAATCAAGACCAGCAATAGTGGATTTAGGAGCTGAAAATGAATCTTCTTTCTTCCACTTCTTTCAGAAGAAACTCATTAATTGAAATCATACTTAATTACACCATTAAGAGAGGTAGTTCCTAGAATTGGGGGGTTTAGAGATCAATGAAATTTCCAAGAATTTTAGGAGATAGACAATTTAACTTTGCATGTAAGGACATTAAAAATAATCAATTGATAAAGGACATTTTTAACAAAAAGATATACAAAAATATAATTTTGAGATAAAGACAGTCCTTACTTAGCCAGACGCAGGTGAACACTTCTGTAACCTCAGCATAATCAGCAGGCTGCTATTAATGGACTGTGGGTCTAAAGATCTGTGACTGCAGCAATGTCTGTAAAGAGTACTGAAGAAGCCTTTTGCTTTAACAAGAATGATTCCTGAAGAATCACAGCCAACTCTTTACTTTGGAGGAAACTCCATTTCAAAATTGTCATCCAGACATCAGCCGCGTCCCCCACCACTTTGCTTCCTCCCCCCATCCCTCAGTGCCCCAGCTTCATTTCTTAGAGATTTGGTTAAACCCAGCCCAAACCCCAAGTCAATGCCTCTGGACCTTCAGAAGTCCTCCTCAGGCTTTCTAGGAGTATGTGAGCCTTGCTTTCCTCTCTGCCTCCCTGCTCTAGGATTCATGTAAAATGGCTCTGGTTCAAGTCCATCTATTGCTTCCTTAAAAAGAAAAAAAAGTCTACTCAGTTTAAGCTCTTCAAGATTTAGGCAACTTTCACTGATTATGGTCTTCACTCATCTTTCTCAATCTATCTCCATTCTCCCCTTACTCATCCCTTATTGCTTTGGGACTTCAGATGAATTCTAAATTCTCTTCCTCTTGGAGAACAGTTCTGGCCTCAAGCAGATCCCTTGAGTACTTAGCAGTACTTTGTGTCTACCACAGTGGGGCTTCCAAACTGTAGGATTTCCTCCTTAAAGGGATTCTGGTGAATGCATTGCTCTCCACCCTGACTCATTTCCTATCATTAACTAATACCACACAACTTACTGATCTTTCCCTGATTACTTAAGCTTTAAATGATCTCCTGCTCATATGACTTTATGTACCGCTAAGGGGTGTACATATCATATCATATAATCTATTGCTGTGTACTTTGCTGGCATTTGGTCTCTCTGTCTTGCCCCTCAGTCAGGTTGTAATGTATCTGCAAGTCGGGCAGTAATTCTTACACCTCTAATCATTCAATAAGCAAGACTTTGGGTATCTTCCTGCACCAGGTACGCTTAATACGGATGGTAGCACCTGCCCTTGAGGAGCTCGGGGCTTAGGAAGGGGCAAAAGCAGATATATAAACAGATGAATTACCGTACATTGTAGGAAGTGATATAACAGAAATGTAAACAGTGTATAGGATCCCAGAAGAGGAAAAAAATTCCCAGGAGAGTTGAAAAAGGCCTGTGCATGATACATAAGAACTCCTAGAGGAAGGGCATTCCAGACAGGAAGACTAGAATATGTAAAGGAACAGAGACAGGAAAAGGCAAATTATGTATGGCAAAATTTTAAAGTTCGATGTGATTAGGGCATGGAGCTTCTAGAATGGATGGGAAAGAAAGAGAGGTTGTTAGGATAGACTATAAAAAAGCTTTCTGAATTTCTCACAGCTCCTGCCTTCTTGCTGGGTATACCCGATCCTTTAGCAGAATATTGGGAGTGGGTAGCCTTTCTCTTCTCCAGGGGATCTTCCCAACCCAGGGATCAAACCCAGATCTTCCACATTGCAGGCAGATTCTTTACCAGCTGAGCCACAAGGGAAGCCCAAGAGTGCTGGAGTGGGTAGCCTATTCCTTCTCCAGTGGATCTTCCCAACCCAGGAACTGAACCAGGGTGTCCTGCATTGCAGGTAGATTCTTTACCAACTGAGCTATCAGGGAAGCCCTGGGTATATAGTCTATGCTTAATAAATAATAATAGTATATCTTTGTAGAACATGTCATCATTTTTAAAGAACTATTATATGCTTGCATGATCTTGTTTTCACAATCTTGTAGATAAATATTGTCCCCCCAATTTACAGATGATAAAAGTGAGTCTTGGAGTTTTACTAATGTGCGACAAGTCACTTGGCTATGTAAATATCAGGTGGGACTCTAATCTAGTTATTCCTCCTAATTCTAAATCTAAAACTCTTTCCACCACCCAGATCAGAGATGAGCAGACCCATCACCATCATTATATAAAGCCCTGTGGAGGGATGTGTGGTACAGGCCAATGGAAAGAGATTGAGCTACAGAGCCATAATATCCAAGTTCATGTCCTGGTTCTATCGCTTACAACCCATGCGACCTTTTGTTGCTGTTGTTCAATTGCTCAGTTGTGTCCGACTCATTGCAACCTTATTGACTGCAGCATGCCGGGCTTCCCTGTCCTTCATCTGCTGGAGCTTGCTCAAACTGACGTCCATTGAATCGGTGATGCCATCCAATCATCTCATCCTCTGTTGTCCCCTTCTCAATCTTTCCCAGCATCAAGTTCTTTTCCAGTGAATCAGTTCTTCACAGTAGGTGGCCAAAGCATTAGAGATTCAGCTTCAGCATCAGTCCTTCCAATGAATATTCAGTATTGATTTCCTTTAGGATTGACTGATTGGATCTCCTTGCAGTCCAAGGGACTCTCAAGAGTCTTCTCCAATATCACAATTCAAAAGCATTAATTCTTCAGTGCTCAGCCTTGTTTATGTTCCAACACTTGCATCCATACATGACTACTGGAAAAATCATAGTTTTGATTATATGGACCTTTGTTGGTAAAGAAATATCTCTGCTTTTTAATATGCTGTCTAGGTTGGTCATAGCTTTTCTTCCAAGGAGCAAGCATCTTTTAATTTCATGGCTGCAGTCACCATCTGCAGTGATTTTGGAGCCTAAGAAAATAAAGTCTGTCACTGTTTCCACTGTTTCCCCATTTATCTGCCATGAAGTGATGGGACCAGATGCCATGACCTTAGTTTTCTGAATGTTGAGTTTTAAGCCAGCTTTTTCACTATTCTCTTTCACCTCTATCAAGAGGCTCTTTAGTTCCTCTCCGCTTTCTGCCATAAAGGTGGTGTCATCTGCATATCTGAGTTTATTGATATTTCTCCTGGCAATCTCGATTCCAGATTGTGCTTCATCCAGCCCAGCATTTCTCATGATGTACTCTACACATAAGTTAAATAAGCAGGTGACAATATACAGCCTTGATGTACTCCTTTCCAATTTGAACCAGACATTGTACCATGTCTGGTTCTAACTGTTGCTTCCTGACCTGCATACAGATTTCTCAAGAGGCAGGTCAGGTGCTCTGGTATTCCCATCTCTTTAAGAATTTTCCACAGTTTGTTGTGATCCACACAGTCAAAGGTTTTAGTGTAGTCAATGAAGCAGATGTTTTTCTGGAATTCTCTTGCTTTTTCTATGATCCAGTGGATGTTGGCAATTTGGTCTTGGTTCCTCTGTGACCTTTAGACATGACAAAATCTTTCAGCCTTCATTTTGCCATCTGACATCTTTGCGTGAGAAGCCTTCTTCACAGAACTGGTGCTGAGATCAAAGTATACAATCTCTTCATAAAACTAAAAATCATTTTATGAATGTTACAAAAGCATTTTTAAGTGACTATTCAACAGACAGAGGAAATTTTAATTGCACATTACCTTTCAAAAAATAAATATAGACTTATTTTAAGTTATACCAAATATTTTTATTTTGGCCCAAGTATTCTGATGTGCCCTTAATGCTATTCATTCTTCCTTGTTTTTGCTGGACTGTACTTTATGGGCTCAGCTTTATTTCTAAAATGAATTATAAACTCACACATGAATCACTTGCTGTCCTCACTTCACACCACAAGGTCTATTTTTGAGGGGTGGGAGGGAGAGTTGACAGTGATTACAAGCTTCTGTAAGAATTTGTTATTTGCTCAGATAAAATGACCCTTTTCTCTATGGACTTCACTTTGAAAGAAATTGGTTAAGAAATATTATTTTCCAGGAACTTCATGCCATTAAACTACTGCTGCTAGGGTGCAGGGTTGGGGGGGAAAGGACACAGGGATGGGCCATGCAAATGTCAGTCAACATTCACTCCAGGGATTTGGTAGACCTGTTAGTCAGATTTCCCTCCAAGTGCCTACATTCAGAAAAACCACTGTATTTAAGATTAAAATTACCTCTAAAACCAAAATAATAGTGAATTAATGAGACAACAGAGGGTTGAAAATAAAATAGGAACCCACCAACATGATATACCAAAATCACACGAGCTGATTTTATCCCTCCCTCTCTGGGAGTCTCTTCAAACAACCAAGCCCTTCCATCATAGTGCCATCTAGCATGGAAAGGGCCAAAAGAAAAAAAAATCACAGCCGATATTTTCCACTGAGCCAGCCACCCTTTTTTCTTTCCTAAGGTTAATAGTGAAAGCTCTGTTTGTTTCACAATGCTTTAATTCTTACTGCTTGCAAGAAATTATTTTTGGAGGTATCATATTTTAATATAAGTTTCCATTAATCTTTCCACATGATTCCCTTGATTTTAAGAACTCCCAGCCAGGCTCACCCAACAATGCTCATGCTTCATACACTCTCAGCCCTGAGACAGGCCAAACACTGTTTTCATTGCCTGGAACACAGCCGTGGGTGCTGGTGGGGAAGAAGGGAACATTTGCAAACCGCATTCGAGTGTCATGGTGGTTTTCAGCTGGCAAAAGCATCTGAACATAGGTTGTTGCACTTTTTATGCCCAAGAAGGGATTTTCCAAAAATCTGAGCTATGTTTTGAAATCTGCCTTATTACAGGGTCTAGCTGCCTCCACTCCTCTTCTTTCTCCAGCTCTCTGCTTCCCAAATGGTTTGGGGAAGAACTTTTGAAAACATAGCCAGGGTAGAGACTGGCTCTTCTTGCCAAGGATTAAAACAAGAGCTGATTAAAAGAAAAGTTGCATTATACTCTTTTTGCATTTTGATTAGTCTAATTATACCCAATCTTGTTTACTGACTATGTTCTCCATTTGAAATGCCAGAATTAGAAAGAATGACTGCAAATGAAGAATGTCAGTCTTGGGACAAGAAGGCCCCAAACACACTAGAACAGCCTGCACAGAAAACCACTGACTAGAATCTTTCTTTTTCCCTTCCAAATTCCAAAATTCATTGTTACATTAAAAATACATTTTCCTCTTTTAGAAAAAATTACTTCTCTGCATACCAACTTCTATGTATTATACTCTGTGTATATGCTCAGTAACTCAGTATCGTCCAACTTTTGAGACCCCATGGACTGTAGCCCACCAGGCTCCTCTGTCTAAGGAATTTTCCAGGCAAACATACTGGAGTGGGTTGCCATTTCCTTTTCTAGGGGATCTTCCTGGCCCAGGGATCGAATCCATGTCTCCTGCATTGGCAGGTGGATTCTTTACCACTGTGCCACCTGGGAAGCCCCATCTGTCATAGTGGGATCTTAAAAATAGAAAGACCAGGTTTGAATTCACTCTTGTCATCTTAACAGGTTAGAGTCACCGAGCCTGCATTACCTTTCCTGTGAAATGATAAAGATACCAAGATGATAGGCTATGTTACTATGATGATGAAAGAGAAATCACACCGACACGGCTCCTGCTCAATAAATGACAGATATCATTACTACTATTATTATTACTGGTGTGGCAGGTTGTTACACTGTGGCCCCCCTATCCAGTGATACCCCCGGTATTCACTGCCTTGTAAAGTCCCCTTTTACACACAGAAGTTGATCTTGGTCATGTGATTTGACTTGGCCAATGGGGCTTCAGCAAGCGTGACACAAGCAGAAGCTTCCTAACCATCTTAACAATTAGGTTTGTTATGTTCAAACACTCCCTCTTGGATCCCAGCTTCCGTGTTGTGAGAAAGTCTAGACTATCCTGCTGGAAAGAGGCCACCTGAAGAAGCCACAGAAGATAAGAGAAGCCATGCAGAGAGAAACCATGTGGAGGAGAACTGAAGTGCCCCAGCTGAGCTCCCATCAGATGGGGCCAACACCACTGAGAGCAGAAGAGCTGCCCGTGGCTGAGAAACAGTAAATTATGGTTGACAGATCATGGATATACCTAGGAAGGAAAAAGAAAATAAATTTAGAAGATGAGTTCCACTCAACTGATGAAGATTTTCAGAACACCCATAGGTTGAGTCAACCACTATCCTTATGATTGTGGGCAAATTAATTCTCCTCTCTAAGCCTCATTTTGATCATCTAAGCTTGAATATAATAGTATTGATAGTTACTTCACCGGAGAAGGCAATGGCACCCACTCCAGTACTCTTGCCTGGAGAATCCCATGGACAGAGGAGCCTGGTGGGCTGCAGTCCATGGGGTCGCGAAGAGTCGGATACGACTGAGCGACTTCACTTTCCCTTTTCCCTTTCATGCACTGGAGAAGGAAATGGCAGCCCACTCCAGTGTTCTTGCCTGGAGAATCCCAGGGACGGCAGAGCCTGGTGGGCTGCCGTCTATGGGGTCGCACAGAGTCGGTCACGACTGAAGCGACTTAGCAGCAGCAGCAGCAACAGTTACTTCACAGGATTGTTGTGAGGATTAAAAAGATGATCCATATAAAACACTTAGTTCAGTGCCAAGTACACAGCTATCCTTTAAAAAGCATGAGTGATATTATCACTGTTTTCCTTGAGACAGAAGGGTAGCAGTTTTGTTTTTTTTAATACTGGGAAGTGAAATTGTCCAACTCTTTGTGACCCTACGGACTGAAGCCCACCCGGCTCCTCTGTCCATGGAATTCTCCAGGCAAGAATACAGGAGTGGGTTGCCATTCCCTTCTCCAGGGGATCTTTCTGACCCAGGGATCAAACCCAGGTCTCCTACATTGCAGGCAGATTATTTATTGTCTGAGCCACAAGGGAAACCCTTGAAATACTGGGATATCTTGTTAATAATAAGTTGGCAGAGGGCACTGCCCACTTTGTGACCCCAAGGACACACTCAGCTGCTAAAGAAGCCTGTCATTGATGACATCTAAGTCGTCTCTGGTATGGCAGCTGAGTCACATAACCTACAATTGTATACACTCTCTTTTCCTTCACTTTAAAGAAAATATTGACTTTGAGTTCTCACAGGTGCTTTACATTTACTCACTGGGTCCTTTTTTGCAACCGCTTGTCCTTGTTTCTATTTTACACGGGGAAGAAGAGACATTGCTAACCTCGGCAAACCTGATTTAGCTCCAGGAATCCAGCCTGGGAGAGAAAGAACACACACCGCCTTTTTACCAGAAATGAGAAGAGTTTATCACAGCAAACATACCAAGACTAGGTTGGGGAGATTTAACTCCCCATGCATCATTCGGGCAGTCAGCCCAGGTTCAGCCTTAACCAAAGACCACAATTTTACAAAAATCCAAGCATCCTTGGATTGCTCTTGGCCAGCCCTGTGTTTCCCCGGGGCAGCTCCTCCCTCCTCCTATCTGCCTGGTGGTGTCTGTGAACCTGCAACCACCTAGCAAATGTGTTGAGCCTCTGTGTTAAGCAAAGGGGCTGCTAGCAAAAAATGCAGTCAATGCATATTAGAAGGTGCCTAAAAGATGTTATTTTAAAAGAAATCAGGCTTGAGTAGGGGTAGTATAAACCTCAAACATCTGTTCCAAGGCCCATAACCCCGTACATCTTTAGAGGAAAGCACAGAATTACCTTTCCTGCCAGCACAAGCTTGCTGATAAGGAAAGATTGAATGTTTTTCAGGCAAAAAAACATACTATTTTCTGAATGATTTGGAAATTTTTTAGAGGACATTCGTGAAATTGATTTTCCCAGAATCCTAGGAGTGGAAGGATTTTTTCCAAATACAATCTTTTTCTCTATATTTTATTCAAAATGGAAGGAATTCTTGAATTGACATCCACTGTGCTTATTTTCTTGCTTGGAATCCTTAAATTGTTTAGAATGTAATGGTGGCCTGGTCCTCCAACTGTGTAATTCCCTCTGATCATATGGCAACCACTGAGCAGGTGGGCTCAGGGCCGTGTGGGCTCTTGGCCAACTCTGTGTTTCTCTGGAGCAGCTCCTCCCTCCTCCTATCTGCCTCCTGGCGTCTGTGCTCTCGCCCTTGCTCATTGGTCCCCAAAGATCCTTTCTTATGCCTGCAGATCAGCTCAGATAACCTTCCTGACATTCCACTGAATTTCCTTGGATTGCCTAGGGAGCTTTTGCTTAATTCACTATACAAAGTTGTCCAAAACACTCTCAATATAGCAAGTGACAGGGGCAGATGTAGCTGAACAAAAGAAAAAAAAAAAATTTACAGAAAGGCTGATGTCACCAAGAAGCTAAGACTATGAGATGCCCGGATGATGTGACTGTGAAAAGGACAGGGTGAAGGCCTGTGAGATGCAAAGGAAAAGACTGGGCAGCCAACAGTAAGGCAACAGAAGCAGGAAAGTGAGGCCACTGCAGGCTGAAAAAGGGTAAGGCCCACGCACCTGCCACTCCCACCCCATGGTGCTGCTGAGCCGGACAGGAGAGGCAACTGAGCACTTTGGGAACACCATCTGGGCCTCCTGGTAACAGCCTCCTGACATGAACACACAGCAGGCTGCTGCTGCGGCTCCTCAGAAGATCTGATTTCTATGGCTCAACACCCAGCTCCTCAGGGTTTATGATGCCTTCAGCCACCTCTGGCCCACAACCCTGCCTCCCATTGACCTCTATGACAGCCTGACACAGTCAGCAGTCATCTCTGTGCTTGGGGAAACCAGGAAGAGAAGGAGTGACACCAGCTCCCTCCTTTTGCCTGGACCTCACTCAGAAGCAGAGTTTGTCCACCCGCCCTGACCCCTCCCTGGTCATAGTCTGTGAGTCTCCTTCAGAATTTAAAACCGGCTTTGCTTTGACCTGGATCTATAATGGCTGTTCATCTACTTGCTTGGTCAGAAGAACAGGTCCTAAGAGAGCAGGAGGAATGATAATGTTCACTGACTAGGGAGGAATATTGAGGGCAGAGCTATGTAAATTCATATTTTGGATATTTATTTCTGGGTCCCCTAAATCAGTAATTTTTAACTTTGGGGGAGGAAAGTAAGCAAGAGGAGAGGCATAAGTCCTTTGGTTAAATTAGTGAAAGCCAGAGGCAACCTCTCTGCAAAATGCACACACACAATATATTGATGTGTATGTATTAATATATAAATATATATGTATATATATACATATAAAGTATTATATAATATTTTATATATACAATATGTGTGTGTATATAAAGTTCACATATCCTTTAAGCCTATATATATATGTGTATATTCCAGAATAAGAACCATGCTTTAAATTATACAGAGTTTAGGAACATATAGAACATTAAATATAGTTTGTACAAAAGAGGGATTTCAACTGAACTGGAAAAAATTTTCTTTTAATAAATTGACATCCTATGCTCTTTTAAAAGTTGAAATACAGATAATCAAGAAAAGCAACCAGTTATTGAGAACTATGTGTTGTTTTCTAAAACTCACGAAAGATACAGAAGATGTATGAAGCATGGTCCTTCTCCTTAAGGAGCAAAGAGTAGTTTTCATTAAAAAAATTCAGAAACTGAAGGCAATACGTGATGAGTCCCATGTTCCTGCTCTAAGTGGAGGCTGCTGCTGCTGCTAAGTCACTTCAGTTGTATCTGACTCTGTGTGACCCCATAGATGGCAGCCAACCAGGCTCCCCCATCCCTGGGATTCTCCAGGCAAGAACACTGGAGTGGGTTGCCATTTCCTTCTCCAATGCATGAAAGTGAAAAGTGAAAGTGAAGTCACTCAGTCATGTCTGATTCTTCGTGACCCCATGGACTGCAGCCTACCAGGCTTCTCTGTCCATGGAATTTTCAAGGCACAAGAGTACTGGAGTGGGGTTCCATTGCCTTCTCCGAAGGGGAAAATTTGTAAAAGGGAGAGGTCCATAAGGAGTTCTTCTATCAGCAGATTAATGGAGTGCCTCCAAGAAGGGTCTCTATCCTCAGGAAGACTCGGGAAGACAGATGACTACTCATAGTCAATTTGTGTCTTCTCAAGTATTTCTTAAGAACACAAAGATAGTGTCATAGCCAAATTTTCTCTTTTCTTAGAAGCACTGATTCCAGAATAGCTGCTGGATTTTACATTTCCTTTAGGATCCAAAAACCCCCCAGTTTCAGTCCATCTGGTCTCTTACATTCTTCAAGGGTATCTTTGGGAATGAGCCTTCAAGAAACATGGCTCCATCTACTCCTTCTATGAGATTCAGCAGCTGCTGAAACAAGCACTTTCCTCCACCTTCTCTGAAAGTTAGGGAAAGCTGACCTGCTTCACACTGTGGCTTGAGTTAGCACCTCCTCATCTCCACCCTGAGTTCTCATTAAAAAAAAAAATCTCAGGGAGAAGGCCCAGATCCGCCTCTTACCTCACTCTTCACTGACCACCACTCCACTGTTGTCTGAATCCCGTCACTAAGCATCCTTTCTTAACACTTGGTAGCTTGTGGGCTGGGCCCACTGCTGCATTGTCCAATGGCTGAGCAGGAGCACTGTGGCACCGACCAGTGGCTGAGCAGGACCACTAAGTGTCGCTCATTGATAGTTGGTTGCCAATGGGCAGGTCCCACGATGGCACTGACCAATGGCTGAGCAGGACCCATTGCCTGGTAACAGGGTGCAGAGTAATAATGCAGAGCAACAGCTACTGTGCTAGGGGCTGAACTCACTGTGTTCTGTTACAATTCTCCCCTTTTCTTTGATACTCCTCAGTCCTGAGGATAACACATGAGTATGTTTAAACTTGGCAGAGGAATTTCTGTTTAGGGTGTCTGGGTTTCAACCTCCAATTCCATTTCATCCTTCCCCAAGTCTTTCAGGGAATGTGGCAACAACCTGTCTAGCTGTTTCCTGTTTCAGGGAGTTGGGATGGTCAGGGAGGCCTGGTGTGCTGTGATTTCTGAAGTTGCAAAGAGTCTGACACGACTGAGCGACGGAACTGAACTGAGGTATTTATTTAAGGGAAATTCCATTCAGAAGGAATTAGAAGACTTAGCTTACATCTTGAGATTCAGGGCTAGAGGAATAATTTTGGGAGACTTCAAAGTAGTGGTCATAAGACAGGTCATGTGAGTGAGTAATTCATCAGGCTGGAATAGAACCTGTGCTAAGGGCGTTAGGAGATCAAGGTCCATAAGCTTGTGGTTCCAAATGTTGCAACCCCAAAGCCGTATTTTTTTTTTTTTAGCTGTTTGTTTTAAGTTTTGAATAATTTTAAGTAACTGTTGGCATAGGGGTTGGATTAATCACTTAAATGGAGTTTAGCTTTTTCATACTCCCAAAATTGCTGACTTGCATGTAGTGCTTTAAAAGATGCCTTTAAATTTTGCTATGGGATTTCGGCCAGTTTTCTGGCCTGGCAGGGAGGGGAAAGTATTGCCAAGGATAGCTTCTGTAGTTTGAACTGAAGATCAGTTATAAGTTGATGGATACTAAGATTGCTGAGTACTCAGAAAATTAGAATACCGTATAAAGTGTTCCAACTGGTTGTGTCTCAGACAGAAAGGTACGGGCTTACCCTTGCTGTAACGATCTCTTTTTATAGGTCCGATTACTGGCAAAGGGAGGTAGTTAATAACACTTTTCCCACTGGCCAGTGTGCATGCATAAAGAGACATGCTATTTCCCTTCTCCCTTCTCTTAAAAGGTTCTTGTGCTTTTGCCTGCCTGACCTCCATAGTAGTCTACTCACCCAAGTTACACAGTTTTTGATCTTTTCATACAGTCTTTTCAGACATATGTGATTACCCCCAAATAAACTCTCCTCCCTTCAAGAGTATGTACTTAACAGGAAAATTAAAAAAGAAAAAAAACAACCAAGCCTGGTTTAAGGCATGTTACCATTATTTCTTTGAAGGAAACTGCAAAATTACAACAGCAGTGATGGTTAAATGACCATTTTGGTCTTCACAGTTGATGCAAACGAGTATTCGTCAGACTTCCACTTTTTGTTAGCACTGTATCTTGAATAGTTGCAAAATAAAAAAGAAGGAAGCGATGCCTGTAACCTTCTTGTCCCAGACCCACAAAAGTATTAAAAGCAATTCTTCCTTATTCTTCTGCTCAGTCAGGCAGAGCCATTGGTGTTGACTCCTGGATGATAATTATAATTAACATTTATGAGGGTAATGATGGTGCCAGTTATTGCACAATAGTTTATATACATTACTGCATTTAATTCTCACAATAGCTCTTTGACATAAGACTACCTACCAGGAACAAGAGGCTGAAGGGAAGGAAACCATTTGCTCAAAGTCACATAGCTGGAAAGCCGGGTAATGAGCTGCTAGCTGGTTCGGGAACCCTGCTTCCATCCTCTCCTCTGCTTCTCCCACTTCTCTGACACACAAGAATTTTTCCTCACTCACATTGCACATTGTTGTTCAGTTGCTCGGTTGTGTCCGACTCTTTGTGACCCCATGGACTGCAGCTTGCCAGGCTTCCCTGTCCTTCACCATCTCCCAGAGCTTGCTCAAACTCATGTCTGTCGAGTTGGTGACGCCATCCAACCATCTCATCCTCTGTCATCCCCTTCTCCTCCTGCCTTCAGTTTTCCCCAGCATCATCAGGGTCTTTCCCGGTACGTCATTTCTTCACATCAGGTGGCCAAAGTATTGGAGCTTCAGCTTTAGCATTAGTCCTTCCAATGAATATTCAGGACTGATCTCCTTTAAGATGGACTGGTTTGACCTCCTTGCAGTCCAAGGGACTCTCAAGAATCTTCTCCAACACCACAGTTCAAAAGCATCAATTCTTAGGTGCTCATCTTTCTTTATGGTCCAGCTCTCACATCTGTACATGACTACTGGAAAAGCTAGGGCCCTGGAGAACTGTTAGTGGAAGGTGAGAATTCAGATTGCCTGCCAAGGGGGGTTTTCTGTTTCAATTGTTTGTTGTCTTCCTACCCCTTTCCCCCAACAAGAAAGACTTGGGGGAGGAGGGGTAGAAATTGCCATGTAAAACTGAAATAAGAACTGTCTTCATTTTGTTCTTGGCATATAAAATGCTTATTCCTTAATTGCCTACCATGGTCTGTGCATGCATATATATTGGGTTGGCCAAAAAGTTCATTTGGGTTTTTCCATAGCATCTTATGGGGCAACCTAAACGAACTTTTGACCAACCCTGTGGGGGTGTGTGTGTATTTATATACATAAACCCATATGTAGAGTCAAAGCCTCACTCAGCTTGGGATAAGACTCGACAGAATGCCAGCCTTTCCAGAGAACGTCTGCCCCTGATGTCCATCTGTCACAAAGTCCACCACTTGTAGTCAAGTCCCTTCCTTTAATTGAGGAGTATACTGTATTTTATGATTACAGTGTGATATCGCAAGTGCTTTGGAAACCAAGCGAGAACAGGTAGATCAGTGTCATCCAAGGTGATAAGAAAGAACACAAGAGGTGCCATCAGGCCTGTGGTCATACTTAGGCTCCGACAACCACAGGTCCTCCCCGCCCCCCAGTACACATCTGTACCAGGCAGTGTGTTCACAGTGTGTATGGATGAGAACAACTTGAGTGGGGATCTTTGCCTGACTCGTTGGAGATCTGATGAAAGCGGCAAATTGCCATGTGCTTTAACACAGTTTGTCGCATAATTTCCAAGTGTTGCTTATCTGTTCACCTGTCGCCTAAAGCCAAGGACTCAGAACCCTGAATTAGCATGTCTTGTCACTTCACAGGATGTGGGCACCGTAGCAGAGGACAGTTATGACGGCATTAGAAGGGGAAAGGAGCACCCCACCCTAGGAGTTTATTACTTTTTAAAATAAATATCAGGTGACTAGATAGCTTTCCTCGGAGAAAGCAATGGCACCCTACTCCAGTACTCTTGCCTGGAAAATCCCATGGACAGAGGAGCCTGGTGGGCTGCAATCCATGGGGTCGCTAAGAGTTGGGCACGACTGAGTGACTTCACTTTCACTTTTCACCTTCATGCATTGGGGAGGGAAATGGCAACCCACTCCAGTGTTCTTGCCTGGAGAATCCCAGGGATGGGGGAGCCTGGTGTAGGGGAAAGGAGCACCCCACCCTAGGAGTTTATTACTTTTTAAAATAAATATCAGGTGACTAGATAGCTTTCCTCGGAGAAAGCAATGGCACCCTACTCCAGTACTCTTGCCTGGAAAATCCCATGGACAGAGGAGCCTGGTGGGCTGCAATCCATGGGGTCGCTAAGAGTTGGGCACGACTGAGTGACTTCACTTTCACTTTTCACTTCATGCATTGGGGAGGGAAATGGCAACCCACTCCAGTGTTCTTGCCTGGAGAATCCCAGGGATGGGGGAGCCTGGTGGGCTGCCATCTATGGGGTCGCACAGAGTCGGACACGACTGAAGCGACTTAGCAGCAGCAGCAGATAGCTTTCCTTACATTGGGGTTTCCTCCATAGAGAGTGGTGCTGGCGGCAGTGCCTCCAGGGTGGAAAGTGGTGAAGATTCTCAGAAATGGAACTTGGTGCCATTCACACAAGTCTGATTTCACTCTACTTGAGTTCCCCCCACCAGAGAGCACCCAGAGTTTACCCAAGTAAACTGGGACCCCTGGGGACCAAGTCTGGCATGCTGCCTGTTTAGAAAATGAAGTTTTACCAGTCACACATTCACCTGTCGTCTCTGGCTGCTTCTGCAATTGAATACTAGAATTGAGTAGTGGCTTTATAGGGAAGCACTCTAAGAGGACACACACACATTAGTATACCTTTTTCTTCTCATATCATAGTATAGCGGTGAAGTCTAGAAAACTACATTTGTGTTGCAGAATAGCAGCAGATGATTAGTAACAACTTCTTTGCCTTGGTATAGATTCAGTTCTCTTTCTTCAATTGTCCAGATCTGCTGGAAGAGTTGTAAACATCAATATAATTTTCAGAGATCGGGTAAACTTTTTACTTTTTTGAGATTGGTGTTGTTTATTTACATTGATGAAAGTAGAGATGTCTGTACTTTGGACTGCAAGATCAAACCAGTTAATCCTAAAGGAAATCAGTCCTGAATTGGAAGGACTGATGCTAAAGCACCAATACTTTGGCCACCTGATGCAAAGAACTGACTTACTGGAAAAGACCCGGATGCTGGGAAAGATTGAAGGCAAGAGGAGAAGGGAATGAAGGAGGATGAGATGGTCGGGTGGCGTCACCAACTCGATGGACATGAGTTGGAGTAAACTCCGGGAGATAGTGAAGGACAGGAAGGCCTGATGTGCTCTAGTCCATGGAGTCGCAATGAGGTGGACACGACGAGCAACTGAACAACAACAACGAGATCTCCCTAGATTCTGAAAAATGAATTCATGTGGACAGACCAGTCTTGTGTACACTCACATGTAACAGTGGTTTAATCAGTGGCAGCTTATCTCTTTGAAAACAGGACAAGAGAGATTTCCAGATAACCCCCTTTAGAAATAGAATAGAGCAGTTTTGATTATTTATAACCCAGCCTCTATGTGAAACGGTTTAAGTTTCATGCTGGGCTGGGTACTTGTTGGCCCTCTCAGAGTATACTTAGTCAACACAAACTAAATTATTTACTGTCATTACATAGCATAGAATCAGGAAAGACAAAACCACTTCACTAATCACACATGATGAATTTCAAGAACGTAACTTCTAAACTGTGTGTCTCTTGGATTATCCATAGTACTTCTTTTCATTAATGTCATTAAAAATTGTCTATAGAAAAGAAAATTGCAGTTGTGGAAAAATATCTTTGATGGATAAAGCAGATGGAAAGAACAAACAAATACAAGGGCCCTGGCCTCACAAAATGTAAAGTTTAGTACTTAATCTTTTAGTACTAGTATTATATCAATGTTTACAACTATTCCAATAGATTTGTATGATTTAAGAAAGAGAACTGAATCAATACCAATTCAGAGAGGTTGTTATTTATCACTTATTGCTTTCCTGCAAAACAAATGCAGTTTTCAAACAGTTGTAGACTTCACCAAACATTGATATGGTATGAGAAGAAAAGAAAAGGTTACATTAATGTGTATATTGCCTCTTTAAAAAAGCTTGCTTTTCTATAAATACAAATAATTTTTTATAATATTGACAGAAGGAGCAGTAGGATTATGACAGAAAATTTACTTGGTTTCGTTTAATACATTTGTAAACATGCAGAAGTAAAATTTGAAAATCGAGAATCTAGTTGAATGCTATACAGCTAATGATTTCTTATTAGAGCTATAACCAGAAAAAAAAAAGTCTTAAATTTGGTAATACATATTCAGAGATTCTTTGGCTTAAAACATGGAGGAAAATTTGTGTAGTAAATGTAAATGAATGATCAGAAACCCACTCGTAAACTTCCTACTGAATATAAAATAGATGGTGACGGATGCTGTTAATCTCTGTGAAACAGTTGTGACTGCTGTTTGTGTCTGCTTATAATAGGTGCAGCAATGTAGTGTTTTTTTGCTTTTTTTTTTTTTTTGGTTAGCATATGTAGTTTTAAAAGCAGCAAAGTTGCATGTATTTAGTTCTCTCTGTGTTCAGTACAATCAAGACCATTGATGGCTTGTGGCAGTTGAGCTTCCTGGGATGATGTACTTAGTAAACATCTCTTAATAAGGTAACTGTTGCCCACTTACTGTTGGGAGATTGTGCTTGGTAACATTCAGCAGGTCTAGATTTTTCTGTTTTCATTCTGCACTTCAGAGAGTTTCATCTTCCCAGTGCCTGGAAAATTTAGCTTCCACATTACTCACCTAGCATAATTATAGGAATTGCAAGGGGATTTGAGAAAGTGTTGGTGGAAGCAATAATAGTCAACTCAGGAAGTCTCCTACAAGTCATCGTGATAAGCTCACAATAATAGCAGTGTATGGAAGAAAGAAGCACTGCTACTACATTTGTTGACTTCCTGCTGATTTTTGTGTTTTGTGGGTTTTTGTTTTTTTGGGGGGGGGCGGGGGGCGGCAATTGTTATTTTTTTGATCTCCAGTTATACATGGATTTTTCTCTCCAGTTCCCTCTTGACCTTGTGTGTGAATTTGAGAAATTAGGGAGCTTTTCTCAATTTGTTCGCTATGTGGAGGATCCTAATTTGCCCAGGATAGTCCCAGTTTGCATCCCTTGTCCCAAAGTAGTATTAATAGAATCCTCTTTCATCTGTGAAGGGCCTTGGTTTGGAAGATACATTATATGGACATCCTGTTTATAGGTGAAGGGAAGATAACACCCCCCCTCCATCTTGTGATATCTGGTGATTGTATGAAACAGTATGAAAATGAACAGCATGATTCTTTTGGCTTACAAAAAATGAAAAATAAAATTTTCATACAGTGAATTACCTTGAATTCTATAACAATGATGAATAATTTTGTTGATAGTTATCTTACATGTATACATATTATTCAGACGTGGTGATAGATGGATAGATACCTTTTACATACATATGTATTATAGGGAAATTGCTGTCTAAAATGGAGAGAATATTTTGATGACCATTTATGGTGCATCAGGAATCAATACTCTGTTTTGAAAGGAGTGCTTACTCCTGTGTTTGTATCATTAGAAATTTCACTTGCACAGCTCTGTATATCATTGTTTAATGTCCCTATCTTCAATTTATTTGAATTAAATTGAAGGCTCTGGTGCCTTGTGGCAGAGCAGGAATTAAAATTTAGAGCAATTCTTATGATGAGCAACATGCCTTTTATCTCAACATTACATTTCCTCGGATAACACATTTTTGCAACTGAAATAATTTGTGAGACTTAATTTCTATCATGCTACTATGATCTTGTATTTTTTGGTAGAAAAATGAATCTAGTTTAAGACCATATAACTTGATTCTGGGATTATTATATATGCTAATTTGATATTTGGGATTTACTGTAGGGATTTAAAACTATTTTTAGAAGGGGGAAGTAATTTGTTATGCTAGAGTAAGATGATTAATTGTGCATTAGAATCCTGCAAAGCACACTGAACATATTTATACATAGAACTTTGGCAATTTAAGCTAGGAATCTTTATCTTCAGCCATTCAGCTTCACTTAGTCATCTTTCATTAGAAGATTTCTGGTTTATATTCAAAAGCAAGAAATTATTCATGAATTCTAAATATTACCATATATAATAATTTAACACGACTATTTATATTCTTCCTTCCTTGCTTCCTGCCTTTCTTCCTCCTTTCCTTCCTTCCTTCCTTCCTTCCTATAACAACATGAATGATGCTCCGGGGGGCAGTGTATATGCCTCCATCTGAGGCATACACTGCTATTAGCTCTTTCTGATGAACTATCTTGGTTGTTATTCAGTCGCTAAGTCGTTTCCAACTCTGTGACCACATGAATGCAGAACACCAGGCTTCCTGTCCTTCACCATCTCCCAGAGTTTGCTCAAACTCATGTCCATTATGTTGATGATGCCATCCAACCATCTCATCTTCTGTCGTCTCCTTTTCCTCCTGTCCTCAATCTTTCCCAGCAGCAGCGTCTTTTCCAATGAGTTAGCTCTTTGCATCACGTGGCCAAAGTATTGGAGTTTCAGCATTAGTCCTTCCAGTGAATATTCTGGATTGACTTCCTTTAGGATTGACTGATTTGATCTCCTTGCTGTCCATGGAACTCTCAAGAGTCTTCTCCAACACTGTACTGTTCAAAAGTATCAATTCTTTGGCACTCAGTCTTATTTATGGCCCAACTCTTACATCCATATATGACTACTGGAAAAACTATAGCTTTGACTAGATGGACCTTTGTTGGCAAAGTTATATCTTTGCTGTTTAATATGCTGTCTAGGTTTGTCATAGCTTTTCTTTCAAGGAGCAAGTGTCTTTTCATTTCATGGCTGCAGTCATCATCTGCAGTGATTTTGGAGCCCCAAAAAAGAAAATCTGTCATTGTTTCCACTTTAACCTCATCTGTCTGTCATGGAGTGATGAGACCAGACGCTATGATCTTAGTTTTTTGAATGCTGAGTTTTAAGCCAGCTTTTTCACTCTCTCCTTTCAACATCATCAAGAGACTCTTTAGTTCCTCTTCACTTTCTGCTGTTAGAGTGGTATCATCTGCATATCTGAGATTGTTGCTATTTCTTCTGACAATCTTGATTCCAGCTTGTGATTCATCCAGGCTGGCATTTTGCATGATGTACTCTACACAGAAGTTAAATAAGCAGGGAGACAATGTTCAGCCTTGATGTACTCCTTTCCCAGTTTTGAACCAGTCTGTTGTTTCATGTCAGGTTCTAAATGTTATTTCTTGACCTGCATACAGTTTCTCATGAGGCAGGTAAGGTGGTCTGGTATTCCCATCTCTTTAAGAATTTTCCACAGTTTGAACTGTCTTATCAGTAGGTCATAAATTCTTTTCTTTCCTAAAAGATACTCTGAAAGATCTATAATAGTTCTTTGGCCTTTTTGTGTGTGTGATCCTGAATGAAAGCTATAAGCCTTTTAAAACAATTCTATACTTCACCCTTCTTCCTACTGAATATAGATTTTCCCACCAGCATCTGTTAGTCCAAAGTATTGGAGCTTTAGCATCGGCTCTTCTAATGAATATTCAGGACTGATTTCTTTTAGGATTGACTGGTTTGATCTCCTTGCTGTCCAATGGACTCTCAAGAGTCTTCTCTAGCATCATAGTTTGAAAGCGATAGATGGTGATGCCCTTCTCCAAAACTAGGAAAAATGGCAGGCCTGGGGTGGGTAGTGGAGAGACCGGATGATGCCATCAGGAGCTGGATGTGCTGAGCTTGAGTTGCTGATGGGCCATGCAGGTGAGATGTAGTTCAGGTATTTACTTGCTTCCATCCATGAGCCCAAGTGTTCTAGGATCACATACAGACATTGGGTCCAGGTTGATGGTTGGGAAGGGAGGCACAATATATACCTCTAGGAGGAACTGTTTCCTGTGCTAAATCTTGAAGGACAGAGAGAGATTAGCTAGCTAAGGGGGCTGCTCTGTTTTCCTTTACCTTTCTTACCTGGTGTGGCCTCCTGTTAATCTTTGAAAGTTTTACCCTTTTAAATGTTTGTGCCACAAGCACATAATCATTCAATATAGAATTTACTGAACCAATCCTTAGAAAAGAGAGATAGAGAGGTTTTTCCGTTGCACAGTGGGAGCTTAATTCATCAAGGCTGGTTGGAAAGATCTGGGATGGCATCTAGCACTGTTGAGTGGCTGGCGTTTCCAGGGGCAGCTTGATTCCGCTGCTTTTCTGTTCCTTTTTGATCCTGTTTTGTTTTTGGAATATTTACTCTCTTGACAGTTATCCCTCATGTAATGACTATACCTTAACCGGGATAGAATGTGAAATTTCTAGTGACTCCTAAACGTGCCCTGGGATTGTTGCCATGTTTTGAGATCTGGCGTGATGGTACAATGACCCTTTGAAGCCAGATAGGGCCCTCTGTCTTAGCCCAGGCCAAGCCGTTGACACACAAACTAAGGCTCACAGGAAAACTGGCATTTAACAAACCTGGATTCATAACCAGAGCAGGACTTGGGACCCCTATCCCTGAGCTCGATGCTATTTCCATAGAGTAGGTAATTTTTAAAAACACTAACAACTTTGTGCTGTGCTATGCTGGACATGGAACAACAGACTGGTTCCAAATAGGAAAAGGAGTATGTCAAGGCTGTATATTGTCACCCTGCTTATTTAACTTATACGCAGAGTACATCATGAGAAACGGTGGGCTGGAAGAAGCACAAGCTGGAATCAAGATTGCCGGGAGAAATATCAGTAACCTCAGATATGCAGATGACACCACCCTTATGGCAGAAAGTGAAGAGGAACTCAAAAGCCTCTTGATGAAAGTGAAAGAGGAGAGTGAAAAAGTTGGCTTAAAGCTCAACATTCAGAAAACGAAGATCATGTCATCTGGTCCCATCACTTTATGGGAAATAGATGGGGAAACAGTGGAAACAGTGTCAGACTTTATTTTTGGGGGCTCCAAAATCACTGCAGATGGTGACTGCAGCCATGAAATTAAAAGATGCTTACTCCTTGGAAGAAAAGTTATGACCAACCTAGATAGCATATTGAAAAGCAGAGACATTACTTTGCCGACTAAGGTCCGTCTAGTCAAGGCTATGGTTTTTCCTGTGGTCATGTATGGATGTGAGAGTTGGACTGTGAAGAAAGCTGAGTGCCAAAGGATTGATGCTTTTGAACTGTGGTGTTGGAGAAGACTCTTGAGAGTCCCTTGGACTGCAAAGAGATCCAACTAGTCTATTCTGAAGGAGATCAGCCCTGGGTGTTCTTTGGAGGGGATGATGCTGAAGCTGAAATTCCAGTACTTTGGCCACCTCACGCGAAGAGTTGACTCATTGGAAAAGGCACTGACGCTGGGAGGGATTGGGGGCAGGAGGAGAAGGGGACGACAGAGGATGAGATGACTGGATGGATCACTGACTCGAGGGACATGAGTCTGAGTGAACTCTGGGAGTTGGTGATGGACAGGGAGGCCTGGCGTGCTGCAATTCATGGGGTTGCAAGGAGTTGGACACGACTGAGTGACTGAACTGAACTGATGCTAAGTGGAGTCAGTCGTGTCTGACTCTGTGTGACCCTATGGACTGTGGCCCGCCAGGCTCCTCTGTCCCTGGGATTCTCCAGGCGGGAATACTGGAGTAGGTTGCCATGCCCTCCTCCAGTGACTCCCCAAAATGGAACCTGGTTCTCTTATGTATCCTACGGTGGCAGGTGGATTCTTTACCACTAGCACCACCTGCGAAGCCCCACTAACAGCTTTATTGAGGAATAAGTCACAAACCATGAACTTTGCTCTTGTAAAGTGTACAGTTCAGGGGTCTTTGGTGTATTCCAGAAGTTGTATAACTGTCACCACTTTTTGTTGCTGCCAGAAGAAACTTCAGACCCAGTAGCAGTCACTTTTCGCCCTTTCCCTTGCTTCTGGGAACTACCAGTCTACTTTGTCAGGGTTTGTCTGTCCTGGACATTTTGTCTAAGTGGAATCATGCAGTATGTGGCCCTTTGTGACTGGCCTCTTTCGCATAGATAGCATCGTGTTTTTAAGTTTCATCTATGATGTACCGTATCGGCACTTCATTCCTTTTTATGGCTGAATAGTAAATAGTCCACTGTATGCATCTGTCACATTTTATGTATCGGTTCATCAGTTGCTGGATGTTTGGGCTGTTTCCACTTTTGGCTCTTATGAATGCTGCTGAATGAATTTTCAAATATGGTCTTTTGTGTGGACATATGTTTTCATTTCTCTTGGACGTATGTATGCCTCCGAGTAGAATTGGTGGGTCATATCGGAACTCTGTGTCTTATCAGTGGAGGAACAGCCAGACTCTTTTCCAAAATGTCTGCACCATTTTACATTCCCACCAACAATGTACGAAGGTTCTAATTTCTGCACATCATTATTGTCTTTTTGTTTATAGCCATTCTAGAGTGGAAGTGCTAGCTCATTGTGGTTTTGATTTGCATTTCCCTAATGACTAATGATGTTTAGCATATTTTCATGTGCTTGTCCACTTGTGTATCTTCTTTGGAGAGATGACTGTTCAAGTCTTTGCCCATTTTTAAATTGGGTCATTTGTTTCCTTGTTGAATTACAAGCAATCTTTATGTATTCTGGATGCATGCCCTTTATCAGACATATGTTTTGCAAATACTTCCTCCCATTTCGTGGGTTATCTTCTCACTTTCTTGATGGTGTTTTTGGAAGCACGAAAGTGAAATTTTGATAATTTCCAGTTTATGTGTTTTTTATTGTTATGCACTTTTGTGTTACATGTAAGAAACTGCTGCTTAATCCAAAGGCACAAATAATTTATTCCTACTGTATTCTTTTTTTTAAGGTTTTTAAAGTAACGTTTATTTCTTAAATGTTAACATGTGCATAATAGGAAACCAAAAACGCAAGAAGCAAAAAACAAAGTCATCCATAATCACAAGCAGTTTACCATTTGACATGTTCTTGTAGGTTTCGTTTGTGTATTTTCACAGCCAAGCATTAATTTTTATGTAATTAAGATCCTGCAGTTATGTATCATGCTGTTTCACACATCATGATATTTGAATATTTACCATTTCAGAGTCCCAAAGCTATGAGTATTTTGATAACCAAGAATACACTGCACCAACTCAGTCTGGCAGGAAGAAGAGTCATCTTGCCTTTCTTCTATTGTGTTCTTTTAAAAGTTCAATAGTTTTAGCTCGTGCATTCAGGTCTATTGAGTTGATCCAGTTTTAGTTGGTTTTTTTATACATTACTTCTAAGTGATAACTTTTTTTCTGTGCTTCCCAGCTATTTTATCTTTAAATTATTAATCTTTCTAATGTTTCAGTTCATATGAAGTTACGTGAAAAGTTTTAAGAAAAATTCTTGTTTTCACTCTTCTGGGTCTTATGTTTGGTCTTTTGAGGGAATCTACTTAATGACATACAGTGATTAATTTCAACTTTTTTTTTTACCTAACGCTATTGTGAGCTGAAGAATACACATGTTCTCTTTTACAGTAGCAAATACAAGTCAGTGTAGTACTGAAGACTCTTGCTCTGTTAACCTGAACAGTTGGTCTCTGTTCTAGGACAATGTCTTCATTTTCTGAGAACATTTGTTTGGGATCTTTCAATGAAAGCATCTCTCTTTGCATCAGTCTCTTATCTGCACAATGAACAAAGCTACTGAGTAGAGGGCAAAAAGCTTAAAACATGCAGGTGACTTGAAAACTGCCACATCCCATGCTGTAGCGCTCAAAATTTACATCCAAATCAAAGCTGAGTTTGGGAAACTTCACAGTCTATTCTTCAAATAACACGCTACACATTTTTCTTGTAAAGTCATTATTTTTATTTTTCATTGAAACAAGAGGTTTTTTAGTTCTATAATATGCCTAATTCACACAGCAATACCGCTCTTTTTGTAAACACTGTTTTAAATGTAAGGGTGTCAATCTCTCTTTAAATGTACTGTATATTTCAAAGAGCTTCCATTACCCTGAAATATCACATGTTGACTGAAAAGCAATGGAATTTTTGTACTGAATTCACATAAATTTGCTTCTATTCTTTAGTTATTGCTTTGTTATACTTTGCTTTTCACGTTGTTAAAAATTATTTTGAAATAAATAGCTTAGCTTCATACTTTATGGTGATGAATATCAGAACTGAGAATTATCCAGTAAATTCTGTCATTGTGATATAAACGGTAACAGGCCTTATATAAAGCCACAAGAGTTTACTTAGCAGTATTAAATAGAACAACAGATTTTCACTACTGCTTTTTATATTTTTAAACAGTAGATCAATAATGGTTTTCATGTAGCAGTTCAGGAACTTAGTTTAGTAGTTGGCAGAGCTGCTTTTAGCCACTTCAGAGGGGTTTCTTCTTCAAAAAGAAATCAGTTTGCACCTGCCATGGACATGGAAGCAGGGTTCATGGATGGAAGCAGGGTTCAGCCTCTTGGGGCTGCCTTCTGGGGCTGGCTGGTGACTGCCCCCAGCGCTGTGACAGCGACCTTTCCGAGGAACTTGGTAGGCGGCAGCTGGGACAGGAAGTTTGCTGTATTTTGGAATGCAAGCGAAAATATTGGTGCATTGTCGTCTCCAGAGGACTCTCAGAGCACTTTTCTTTGTCTCCGAGGTCAGGAGGGTGAGCTGTGTAAGGAGAGATTACCATGTGGGTTGGCCTGTGTCCGAAGAAGGAATCTATTCAGATTTGGTGCTGATTACAGAATTGGAGAAATAAAGCAGCAGTAGGGGCTGCTTTTGTTTCCGGATATGAGGAAAGGCCTCTGTCAAAAAAAAAAAAGTGTGTGTGTGTGTGTGTGTGCGCACGCGCGCGTGCATGCATGTGGGTGTGCGCGTCCTCAGTTGTGTTCAACTCTCTGCGACCTCATGCACTATAGCCCACCAGCCTCCTCTGTCCATGGAATTCTCCAGGCAAGAATACTGGACTGGGTAGCCATTTCCTTCTCCAGGGGATCTTCTCGACTCAGGGATGGAACCCAAGTCTCTGCGTCTCCTGCCTTGGCAGGCGGGTCCTTTACCATTGAGCCACTGGGGCTTCCCAGTGAGCAGTCACTAGATAGAGAACACGACCACAGAAGAAGTCCAGGTCAAGGTAGCAGCATCCCTCCTCTGGTTCTTCCGTTTTTTTTTTTGGAAAAGCTGTATATTTTTGATTAGTGATTATTGGCCACAGCCAACATGTATTAAGTGTTTATTCTGTAACAAGTAGTGTGTTTTTGTTTCCTTAGTCGGGTTTTTTAATCCTCATAGCAGCAGCATGGAGAAGGCAGTGGCACCCCACTCCAGTACTCTTGCCTGGAAAATCCTGTGGACAGGGGAGCAGTCCATGGGGTCACTAAGAGTCGGACATCGACTGAGCGGCTTCACTTTCACGCATTGGAGAAGGAAATGGCAACCCACTCCAGTGTTCTTGCTTGGAGAATCCCAGGGACAGGGGAGTCAGATGGGCTGCCGTCTATGGGGTCGCACAGAGTTGGACACGACAAAGCGACTTAGCAGCAGCAGCACAGAATGAAACACTGTTATCCCCACCTGACCGAGAAGAATGGGGAATCAAGGTTGTCCATGGAGTTGGCTGCCAGACCTCAAACTCTGGTGAACTTTGGGGAAAAGTTTTAAAATCTTCTTAGTTACAATAGATATTGCTGCGGCTGCTGCTAAGTCACTTCAGTCATATCCGACTCTGTGAGACCCCATAGACGGCAGCCCACCAGGCTCCCCCGTCCCTGGGATTCTCCAGGCAAGAACACTGGAGTGGGGTGCCATTGCCTTCTCCATACAGTAGATACTACTTTCTGTATATTTACTCCAGTATTCTTGCCTGGGAAATCCCATGGACAGCAGAACCTGGTGGACTATAGTTCATGGAGTCGCAAAAGAGACAGATATGACTTAGCAACTAAACAGCAAAATGTACGTTACCTGAAGACTTGCTTCTGCACCTCTAGGCTTCCTCAGAGGATCTTTTTCTCTTTCAGAGATCCTGTAGGAACTGGGATCCTAATGTCTCTTTAGGTCTCTGAAACAGCTTCTGATGTGGACCAATTTTAAAGCCTTTATTGCATTTATTACAATATTGCCTCTGTTTTATGTTTTGGTTTTTTGGCCCCAGGAAATGTGGGATTTTAGCTTCCCCACCAGGGATCGAACACACACCCACTGCATTGGAAGGGGAAGTCTTAACCATTGGACCACCAGTGAAGACAGCTTCTGCTAGTTATGATTCTGATTCGGTATTTCATTGAATCTTACAAAATTATCAACTAAATGGCAGTATTATATATATAGCTAAGAAAACAAATGCCAAATAAACTGGAACAGTGCTGTTTAACACCTACAATTTTATTTTATACTTGTATAAAGTTTATTTTTATATACATATATATATAATACACACACAAGTATATATATACTTGTATAAAGTAAGTAAAGAGTAAGTTATCACCTACAGTGCTGTTTATCACCTATAACTTTATTTTATACTTGTATAAAGTATATACTTTATAACATATATATAAGTATATACTTTATATACATATATATACGCACACACACACAAGTATATATATATATACTTGTATAAAGTAAGTAAAGAGTAAGTTATCCTCTTTGAGATTACTTATAGATTTTTTTCATTCTTGGGCCATAGAAACAAAGAAATGTATGCAAAACAAATTAGGGTATCTCTCAGTCTTCTTTACATTCTGAGCGGAACTCTTCGGCCTCATTTTGGCACTCAGTTGTAGATGTCTGTGCTTTCCCACACAGGACGGGCCTCTGTGTAGTCGAGAGCATTGTTGAGGCCTCATCTCTTAGGAATGCTCTACCGTTGTCTCTAGGATCTCCAAAACTACAGCTTCTAATGCGTGTATGCACAGGAAATGAGAAGACATCAGAACCGCCACCTAGGCAGCAGTGATGGTGAGAGGCAGGCCAAGTTTGGAGATGCAGGGTAGAGTCAAAATGTGGTGTTGTAATATTAGAGGAAGAAAACAAATCAAAAGCCCAGACTTCTTAACTTCATCACCTTTACTGGGGTTCATCATTTTATCTCCGGAATGTGCTTATGCTAATTATGAGTAATGATAACAAGGAAACAGGCAGTGTACTATTTCCAGTGTTATGTATGGCTGGTTGTTGAATTCACTCTGGACAGCTCAGTAGGAAATAACAGCAGTCCTGGGATCTGAAGCTAGCATGTCTTATGATGTGGAAAAGTGCCAGAAGCCCATTATAGTCACATGGAAGTTGTGTGAGCTTCAGCAAGGTACTTCTCTGTGCCCCATTTTCTTTATCCAAAAAAAAAAAAAAAAAAAGGATAGTTTCCACCTCAGAGTCGTTTGCTGTAGTGCATTTAAACCATTGCTGCTTCAATATCTCTTGGTTCAGAAGTGGCCCAGAATTAGGCTCAACCCACAGGACGTAAATCTGCTGAGCCTTCTTCAGTTGTGGAGCTTTTATAGGACTGGAGAAATCTTCCGAGGCATTCTTATCAGACATACTTTTACCTAAGCAGTCATGGGCTTTCCCTTTACAGATTTCCGCTTTGGGTGCTTGATGGGTGAGCCAGTTCCATGCTTATCTGTAGTCAGACTGGAGCAGAACCAAGGCTCAATTACTAGCGTACTTCTGTCTTCTTCCGCCGTGTTCTTTGGCCAGGGGGTGGGAGGGTGGAGAACTCAGCTTCATGTCTTTACAACTCCTCGTGTTAAATACGGAAGTTGTAACTAACCCCCGCCTCCACCAGTGTGTGTTCTCAGTCATGTCCAGTGTTTTGCAACCCCATGGACTGTAGCCCACCAGGTTCCTCTGTCCATGGGATTCTCCAGGCAAAAACTCTGGAGTAGGTTGCCGTTCCCTTCTCCAGGGGACTTTACTGACCCAGGAATCAAACCCGCACCTCCTGCATCTCCTGCATTGGCAGGCAGATTTTTTTCCACTGGACCACCTGGGAAGCCCTAGTTGTGAATACAGAGCAAAGCAAATGGGCTTGGAAATTCAATAACCTGCCTTCCAGTGGCTGGCAAGGCTTCCCACCTGAGGTTTGTTCTCTCTAATAGAGAAGCTGGTACTTACTCCAGAGAGCAGTTGTGAGAACCCTCTGCAGTGTTATAGCTTCAGCTCTTAATCTTTCAAATAATAGTGCTAGCCCAGTAAAGTCAGTAAAACTCAGTCACAATTAGACATCTCACCTTTGTCTAAAGCAGGGGTGGGGATGGGACCAGGGATCAGATGGGGACCTTTTCCAAACCATTCATGCTTCCCACCAAGAGTCCTTATTGAAATGAGTCACTCTTACTCATTGGGGCTGGGGCAGAAGACAATGTCCTGCTTCTCTTTCCATCCTCCAACCCTGAAACTCTTGCATGGGGGATACAAGGCCCCCAAGTTATTCGCCTTGAGAAGATCAATGCTTATTTCAATGATAATCATTTTAAAATCTTTTTTGGCAACCGTATGTATCATCAAAACAGCCTTGGGAGGTAGTATTGTTATAGTTTTCATCTTACAGATAAGAAAACTGAGATTCAGCAGTTAGGTAAGTGCCCAAGATAAAAGTAAAAGTTAAGTTCCATCATAAACTTATAAATCAGCCAAAGTCAGTTCCTGGTTTTCGTGTTTCAGTGTCATTTTTCAGGATGAGGACTTGACAAGCTTTTGTTCTTGACACTCTGTAGTTCCAGGGTCAGGAGAGAATGGGGTCTGTCTTCTGCTTCTGACTCCCCCCCTTTCTCAGCACAGTTTGTGAGATTCATAGCTCCCTGAGGGGAAGGGTCAGGCTGATAAGGGGTTCAGCTGCCTCCAGGGCCGAGGGGCTGTGTGGAGAAGTGCTAGCTGTCATCATGGGAACCAGGCACGCCGCCAAGGTGAGGAAAGTGTGAGGGCTTAGCAAGACCTTGTGGAAGGAAGTTCATGGATCGAAGCCATAAATTCACAGTGCTGGTGGCTGTCCCAAGGCTGCTAGTTTGCTTGTGAGCCGAGGGTTAGACCAGAGCAAACAGACTTTCTCTGCCAGATAGAGCATGTTTATTTTTGTCTCTTATTTAGTTGTATGTTGTAGGCCTTCTCCCTTTCCTATTTTTCGCTGAGAGTTGAAATGGCAGCTGAAGTTCATTCCTTTCCAAGTGAAAAAGAATATAGAAATGGACGGGGAGGGTGGCCCACTGTACATGTTTAGTGTCCCGTGTTTTTGGTGGGAAGAGTAGTTCAATTTATTGTTTTTATTCTAGGCTTTAGAGTGGATTTTGGTTATTCTGAGCTGTGTGTGTGCTCAGTCGCTGAGTCATGTCTGACTCTTTGTAGCCCCACGAACTGTATCTTGCCAGGGTCTTCTGTCCATGGCATTCTCCAGGCAAGAATACTGGGGTGGGTTGCCACTTCCTTCTTCAGGAAATCTTCCCAGTCCTGGGATCAAACCCCAATCTCTTGCTTCTCCTGCATTGGCAGATGGACTCTTGACACTAGCAGCACTTGAGAAGCCCCTATTCTGAGCTATTGGCTCTCAATTCACCATTGTGAAGAGACTAGTCCAATTCACTTTGGATGAGACATGAGGGTAATAAACATTGCATAAGGTAAGCTCAATTTTGGAGAAGGCAATGGCACCCCACTCCAGCACTCTTGCCTGGAGAATCCCATGGGCGGAGGAGCCTGGTAGGCTGCCGTCTATGGGGTTGCACAGAGTCGGACACGACTGAAGTGACTTAGCAGTAGCAGCAGCAAGCTCAATTTGCTTGGCTTAATAATGTAAAGAGCACAGTTCAGTTCAGTCGCTCAGTCGTGTCCGACTCTTTGCAACCCCATGGACTGCACAGTACCTTACAATTACATGCCAGGCTTCCCTGTCCATCACCAGCTTCTGGAGCTTGCTCAAACTCATGTCCATCAAGTCGATGTTGCCATCCAACCATCTCATCCTCTATCATCTGCTTCTCCTCCTGCCTTCTATCTTTCCCAGCATTTGGGTCTTTTCCAGTGAATCAGTTCTTCACATCAGGTGCTCCATGAAGAGCACAAGGATGGAATAAAAACCCTTTTCCAAATAAGTTAAAACTGAAACATTCTTTAAAACACCTGTTTGAATTATTTGTATTGGATTTTTAAAAAGGAAGTAGACACAGCGACTAAAGGCTCATTTTTGGTCCCATTTTCTGATTTTGAAAACCCCCTCATTTCTGTCTGTCGGTAGGTAATTCTGTCTCTGTATCTGAAGGCAGGATGGCCTTGGCCTCAGGGTCATTCAGCCTGGTAGCCTGTTTCAAGATGTAATCGTCATCCTTGATGTTCATCATCCCTGGCTTTCACTTTCTTCTTTACCTCTCAACAATCTAGAAAGTCAGCTTCTACCAGCATCTCCGGTTGTGGAGTTTTAGACACCAGAGAGCTTGGGATCATGTGTTGAACGGTTATAAAGGCTAGAGTTGCCTTCACCTCCTTCCTTTCCATATAGAACTAATGGCAGACAGTTTTCATCCCTTTACACATGGTCTCACTCAGCTCTTTAGCTCTTTATCAGGTCCCCAATAACAAAATCCAGGGGCTAGAAGGAAGCTCCAGGATAGTCCCACCTTGTCCCCATCATATGATGTCATGGAGGAGGCAAGAGCTGGAGGTTACGTCTTGTCTCCAGGTCCAAGGCTGAGTAATAGTGGAAATAGAACTGAAACCCATGTCTCCAGCTCTGTCTGGTGCTATTTTAACCATAACACATTACTTTGGTTAAACTTGTTTGTTTCCCAGCTGTCCCTTTTGTCATTGTAATTATCCTGTATCATTATAATGGCTTAAAATCCATGTGTGACTGGAAGAGCCACGTGATACTGTGACTTTGTCTTAACCCATATAGGAAGGGCTCCCTGTGTTGCAGAGGCAGGATCGACAGCTAGACATGGCATTTCTCCATTAATTCCATGGTAACTTTTAAAGTCAGTGAAGGAGTTCGGATTTGAATCTGTCTTTGAAATCTCTGCCCCCTCAGTACCTCACAATTACATTTTCAGAATAAATAAACCTCTTATACTTGAGGTTTTCTTTTTAGTTTTAAATCTAATCAGGATAATGTATTTTTCTTGAACTGTTACCCTGCTTTGTTTTAATTTAGAAATAGAATTCAAGACAAACTCTTGGAATGAATAGTGGGATGCATGTGAGCAGTCCTGATAACGAGGCTGCTTGAAGTTACAGAAATGACATCTGGCTTAAGCGGCTTCATCAGGTTGAATAAGAGAGGACATTGATAACTGGCTACAAAAGGAGACCTTGTTTGTACTCAGAATTTATGTTCCAGCGGTTAGCTTGGAGTGTTTCTTTTACATTAGAAAGATGTAGATAAATATAAGTCCTTTTCATGTAATAGTTAATTTTCTTGCTTGTGGAATCACTGGCTTTAAAACACTGACAGCTTTACACACGTTCATCTAAATGGATAGTAAGGCAGAGCTCCAGTGAGGACCACAGTGGAAAGCTGCGGTGGCTCTGTGTTCTGTGTTGTTCCGTAACTTCCTTGACCTTTCGAGGCTCTCAAGAGAACAGCTCTGGTGGGGGCTAGTTCTGCACGGCAGCTCTTATTAATACACCCCTCCCCACCCCCCACCCCCCACCCTGAAATTCTTGCGC
>SJXQ01012207.1:264487-281772 GCA_006408695.1 Aepyceros melampus
CTGAAATTCTTGCGCGGAGAACACAGATCTAAACCTCTTCCGCCAGCACTTTGCTTTATCATTTGATGACTTAATTAGTTCTGCCGTCTTTCTTTCTTTCCTCCCTTATCACACTCACTCCCTTTGGTGCCTTTCTCTGTTCTTCTCAGCCTCTGAAGTTGTGCCCTTTATCTGAGGAGAATGACTCAGTTTTCTTAAAAAGGCAGTAAATACAGAGAAAGAAACGTGTTTATTATTCAGATCTGAGATGGAAGCTCAATTCTGCTGCTTAACTAGCTGTGAGACCTCAGTGACGATGTTTTTACTTGTAAAACAGGACTAGCGATACCTCCTTCAAAGGTAATAAAGATTGGTTATGATCACGCAAGAAAAGACCTAAAACTGCTCCTGGCACATTCCAGGAATTCAAACCTGAGTATTCCTCACACCTTTCACCCTTTTTCATGTTCCTTTGTGAAATTAGGCATCACTTCAGTTCAGTCGCTCAGTTGTGTCTGACTCTTTGCGACCCCATGAATCGCAGCACGCCAGGCCTCCCTGTCCATCACCAACTCCCAGACTTCAATCAAACTCATGTCCATCGAGTCAGTAATGCCATCCAGCCATCTCATACTTGGTCGTCCCCTTTTCCTCCTGCCTCCAATCCCTCCCAGCATCAAAGTCTTTTCCAATGAGTCAACTCTTCACATGAGGTAACCAAAGTACTGGAATTTCAGCTTTAGCGTAATTCCTTCCAAAGAACACCCAGGACTGATCTTTAAAATGGACTGGTTGGATCTCCTTGCAGTCCAAGGGACTCTCAAGAGTTGAAGGAAAATTCCATAGAATTGCTATTCTAATTTCTTGGTGGTATTATTTCTCATGGTTTTATTTCTTTAATTTTTATGTATTTATTTTAAGTTCTGCACTCAATTGCAACAGATGTGTGGTAGAGTTTCCCCACCACACATACACCAACAAACAAATCTCAGGACACTATAGTGGTATCCTATAATTTGATTCAATTCTGACACTATGTACCTGGAAAGAGCATCAGATTCCACAGGTTAAATGTTATATCCGGCAAATCTGCCCTTCTCCCCCACACCCACCATCTTCTGATGCCAGTTTTAGGTCTAAGTTCTCCCCTGCACTTTTAACCAATTGGCCTCAGAAAGTCCCATGACTCTTTCCTTGGGTTCAATTAATTTGCTAGTGCAACTAACAGGACTCAGAAAAATATTGTACTTATCTACATGTTTCTTTAAAGAAAAAAAAAAACTTTTATTGGAGTATATTCAATTAAAAAATGTGATGGTTTCAGGTGGACTGCAAAGGAACTCAGTCATACACATGCAAGTATCCATAACAGGTTTCCTAAAAAGGAATATAACTCAGGAATAGCTAGATGGATGAGATATGAAGGGCTAGGTACGCCAAACAATCACAGAGTTTCCAGACCCCCTCTCCAAATCTACACCAGCCTCTCTGAACCCCCTCCATTGGGAATTTTATGAAACCTTCATTACATGGGCATGATTGAATAAATCACAGGTGATTGGAAATTGTTTCAATTTCCAGCCCCTTTGAGAGTTCCAACCCTCTAATTACAGCTGAACAATCAACACTGATCTTTCAGCTTGGTCTAGAATTCAGCGCATTAACAGGAAAAACAAACAAACAAACAAACAAAAAACACCTTTATGCTGTTATCACTTGAAAAATTTCAAGGGTTTTAGAAGCTCTGTGCAAGAAAAAGGGGACAAAATATATATATTATTATAAATCATACTATAACAGTATCCTAATATATTTTGAAGAATTTGAAAGGAAGCATGAGCTAGAAACACTAAAAACATGTATTGCTTAAAAATTTCAAAATAAAAAAGTAATAAAACTTTTGTTTCAAATAAGGATCTAGAGTAATTATGGTGAATTATCTAGAAACAATTCCTCAAGCATTTGGTATGTGTACTTACCTCAGTCAGACTCTTATATAGTTAATATAGTAAATGTTATATGATCTGTTACTTAAAAAAAAGATTGAATTTCATTTAATATTCTTGAAATACTCATTAGAATTTATATGTCACCCAACTTTAAAGCTAGTTTTAGTTATAATGATGGTAGAGTGTGGTGTATAGAGACAAGAGGGTGAAAATCACTGATGTTCTCCAAGAGAGACTTCAAGATACAAGCAAAAACAAGGATTACAAATGTTAATGAACAAATAAAGAATATGCAGTGAAGGGACTTTTACCTTTTTTCATACATTAAAGAAGAAGTGAAATAGGCAAAACTATATATTTGTGTGCACATGCATATATATAATTTATAGTTTTATATGTATCTCTTCTTCAGGAAAACCATTGGTTTTTCTCCTTAAGTCTTATTGCTGTTGCTGCTAAGTCGTTTCAGTCGTGTCCGACTCTGTGCGACCCCATAGACAGCATCTACCAGGCTCCCCTGTCCCTGGGATTCTCCAGGCAAGAACACTGGAGTGGGTTGCCATTTCCTTAAGGGACTTTTACCTTTTTTCATACATTAAAGAAGAAGTGAAATAGGCAAAACTATATATTTGTGTGCACATGCATATATATAATTTATAGTTTTATATGTATCTCTTCTTCAGGAAAACCATTGGTTTTTCTCCTTAAGTCTTATTGCTGTTGCTGCTAAGTCGTTTCAGTCGTGTCCGACTCTGTGCGACCCCATAGACAGCATCTACCAGGCTCCCCTGTCCCTGGGATTCTCCAGGCAAGAACACTGGAGTGGGTTGCCATTTCCTTCTCCAATGCATGAAAGTGAAAAGTGAAAGTGAAGTCACTCAATTGTGTCTGACTCAGTGACCTCATGGACTGCAGTTCAGGCTCCTCCGCCCATGGGATTTTCCAGGCAAGAGTACTGGAGTGGGTTGCCATTGCCTTCTCCCTTCTTAGTCTTAACAGCTAATATTGTAGTTTTCTTCTTCTCATCTTTTCACGTGTCACCAGCGTGATCTAAAAGGTGACTTATACCAAAGCAGAATTGAAAAACATGAACCTTATAAAGGCATGATAGTAATTTTATAGAATGAGAAAAATCACAGTAAAGTGAGTTCTAAAATAGAGCTAAGAAAAATATTAAACTGACACAAGTCAGAGATAGTAGGAAGACAAAAAATAAAGATCAATTTCCAGTAGTCATGTATGGATGTGAGTGTTGGACTATATAGAAATTTGGGTGTTAAAGAATTGATGCTTTTGAACGGTGGTGTTGGAAAAGCCTCTTCAGAGTCTTTTGAACATCAAGGCGATCCAACCAGTCCATCCTAAAGAAAATCAGTCCTGAATATTCATTGGAAGGACTGATGCTAAAGCTGAGACCCCAATACTTTGGCCACCTGTTACTGATTCAATGGAAAATACCCTGATGCTGGGAAAGACTGAAGGCGGGAGGAGAAGGGGACAACAGAGGATAAGTGGTTAGTAAGATCAGGGAGTTAGTGAAGGACAGGGAAACCTGGTGTACTGCACTCCATGGGGTCGCAAAGAGTTGGACATGAATGGGCAACCAAACTGAACTGAAGAGAACAAATGATAGAGATAAAAGACATACAAGGGGAAAATTTCCTCTCAGGAATCTATTCTCCTGATAAAAGTTATATATAATTTTCTTTACAAAATTAACACACATTGTTATTATAATTCCAAGGCCTAGAAATAAACAGCATTTGAAGTATATTAATAAGAAATCACTTGGTGTCAAAATATTTATAGTTCTAACACTGTAATTATAAAACAATTGTATATGTAAAATATATAACTACACATGTAATATATTTTTTAATGTTTAAATAATCTATGAATTTAAAATAATGTTGATATTAGCAAATTTTAAAATATGTTAAAAAGATGAAATATTAAGGTGATCAACAGATCACCCTTTTATAATTATGTATACAGTCACTTCTTAAGTCAAGTTGGCCTTAGAAAGAATCACTGCAAACAAAGCTAGTGGAGGTGATGGAATTCCAGCTGAGCTACTTTAAATCTTAAAAAATGATGCTGTGAAAGTGCCACACTCAATATGCCAACAGATTTGCAAAACTCAACCAGTGGCCACAGGCAGGAAAAGGTCAGTTTTCATTCCAATCCCAAAGAAAGGCAATGCCAAAGAATCTTCAAACAACTGCACAATTGCACTCATCTCATACACTAGGAAAGTAATGTTCAAATTTGTCCAAGTGAAGTTTCAACACTGTGTGCACAAAGAGGTTCCAGAGGTTCAAGCTGAATAAGAAAACGCAGAAGAACCAGAGATAAATTGCCAACATCTGTTGGATCATCGAAAAAGCAAGAGAGTTCCAGAAAAACATCTACTTCTCCTTCACTGACTATGCTAAAGCCATTGACTGTGAGGATCATGACAAACTGGAACATTCTTCAAGAGATGGGAATATCAGACCACCTTACCTGCCTCCTGAGAAAACTGTTTGCAGGTGGAGAAGCAACAGTTAGAACTGCACATGTAACAATGGACTGGTTCCGAATTTGGAAAAGAGCATGTTAAGGCTGCATATTTTCACCCTGCCACTTTAACATATGCAGAGTACATCATGCAAAATGACAAATTAGATGAAGCACAAATTAAAGTCAAGATTGTGGGGAGAAATATCAATAACCTCAAATATGCAGATAACACCATCCTTATGGCAGAAAGAAAGAGGAATCTAAGAACCTATTGATGAAAGTGAAAGAGGAGAGTGAAAAATCTGGCTTTAAACTCAGCATTCAAACAACAAAGATCATGGCACTCAGTCCCATCACTTCACGGCAAATAGATGGGGAAATAATGGAAACTGTGACAGACTATTTTCTTGGGCTCCAAATCACTGAAGATGGTGACTGCAGCCATGAAATTAAAAGATATTTTATCCTTGGAAGAAAAGCTATGACCAAGCCAGACAACATATTAAAAGGCAGAGATATTACTTAACCAACAAAGGTCTGTATAGTCAAAGCTATAGTCTCTCCAGTAGTCATGTATGGATGTGAGATTTGAACCATAAAGAAAGTTAAGCACTGAAGAACTGATGATTTTGAATTGCGGTGTTGGAGAAGACTCTTGAGAGGTCTTTGGGCTACAAGGAGATCCCACCGGTCCATCCTAAAGGAGGTCAATCTTGGGTGTTCATTGGAAGGACTGATGCTGAAGCTGAATACTTTGGCCACCTGATGAAAAGAACTGACTCATTAGGAAAGACTCTAATGCTGGGAAAGTTTGAAGGTAGGAGGAGAAAGGAATGACAGAGGATAAGATGTTTGGATCGCATCACCAACTCAATGGATATTAATTTGAGCAAGCTCTGGGAGTTGATGATGGACAGCAAAACCTAATGTGCTGTAGTCCATGGGTTCACAGAGTTAGACATGACTGAGCAACTGAACTGAACTGAATATAGTCATATATTGTTGGATTTAGCAGTTTGTTTTTTAGTGAATTAAGCATAATTTAATTGACATCTAGATATTTCTCTGTCATGTAATATGGAAAAAATGGTTTTGTGTTTCTGTATTTTTTAAAATCTGAAGACCAATACTTTTTTGAAGTATATTCTAATAAATGCAATATTTTATGGATATTCTCTTTCTTTAAGTGACAGATATATTTTTAAAGGAAAGGTAATTTTGAAAAAGTAGAAAAATTTACAATTTATTTAAAGCTGTTAAAGTTTAGAACTGGTCTTTGAAAAGTGATAAAAATAATAGTTATCAAGAAATCCTTAAGTATATATGTCTTACTACCTTTAATATAGGTATTACAACTAATCATAGTGTCATATATTCAACTGTCCAGTCATAAAACTGGATATTTCTAGGAGTTTTCACAAGCTACTACATCTCACTTTCCTAATTACTAGAAAGAAGTTCTAGACAATATAAATGTAGTGTGTGCTCAGTTGTGTCCAACTCTTTGCCATCTCATGAGTTGTAGCCCTCCAGGCTCCTCTGTCCAAAGAATTATCCTGCCAAGAATAGTAGAGTAGGTTGCAATTTCCTCCCTCAGGGCATCTTTCCAAGCATAAATTGAACCTACATCTCCTGAATATCCTGCATTGGGAGGCAGATTCTTTACCAGTGAGCCACCAGGGAAGACAACACAAATGTAGTGGTGGTTTAGTCATTAAACCATGTCCAGCTTTTTGCAGCCTCATGGACTATGGCCCACTAGGTTCCTCTGCCATTGGATTTTCCAGGCAAGAGTACAGGATTGAGTTGCCATTTCCTTTTCCACAAGATATTCCCCACCCAGGGATTGAACTAGGGTCTCCTGAATTGCAGATATAATCTTTACTAACTGAGTCATAAAAGAAGCCCACACATAAATGTAGAAATGGATCTAAAATTTTGTTGACACATAAATAAGTCAATAGGTAGATACAGACTAACATAAAAATTAGTCAAAATATCACACATCAAGGTGACTGCACATTCTTTCTAAATATACATTAGTTTTTGATTAATTTCTTTGTTTTCAGACAATTACACAAATAATAAATGTATACTGTCATTATTAAATGAAATATTTTGTCATATATTTCTACTTTACAGTGAGAAAAGTGTTTCTAAAATGTTTTCACACTTATTACTGTAATCTAAACTTTCTGAAACCACTTTACTAGATAAAATTACTCTTTCCAAGGATGGCAATTCAATTGCTAGCTTAACAAAACAACTGCATTTGGAGCCTAAAATAAACTGGAGATAATCATGGAAATAAACAGGGCAACATCTTTCACATACACTATGTAAGATATAGATTTGGAGTTTCAATAATTTAGAAAAATATTGGCATAAATATACAGAAAATTTTTAATTACCAACCTAAAAGAATTAATCCACTATAGATCTCTTCACTTTTCTTGCTTTATTCTTTTTCTCGCCACTATATAATCCATTTCTGTTTCTTTCTAACATATCCAAACCTGACATGTCTTTAATGGAAAATATCAGAACTCAACTTCCTCTAGAATTTTAAACTGCCTAAACCTGTTTTCCCCTTCATGGATCACAGCCTTGTTAATCAAAGGGGCTTGTGTAACTCTGAAGCTATGAAACATGCCATGTAGGGCCACCAAGATGGATGGGTCAAAGTGGAGAGTTCTGACAAAACATGGTTCACTGGAGGATGGATGGCAAACCACTCCAGGATTCTTGTCGTGAGAACCCCATAAAGAGTATAGGAACGCAAAAAGATATGAAACCAGAAGATGAACCCACCAGGTCAGAATTTGTCCAGTATGCTACCGGGGAAGAGCAGAGTGTAATTACTAATAGTTCCAGAAAGAATGAAGAGGCTGGGCCAAACAAAAATGATACTCAGTTATTAATATGCCTGGTAGTTAAAGTAAAGTTCAGTGCTGTAAATAATAATATTCTGTAAGAATCTGGAGTGTTAGGTCCATGAAACAAGGTAAATTTGGATGAGATCAAACAAAGGATGAAAAGAGTGAGCATCAACATCTTAGAAATCAGTGAACTAAAATGGACAAGAATAGGAGAATCTAATTCAAATGACCATTATATCTACTACTGTGGACAAGAATCCCTTAGAAGAAATGGAGTAATCTTCACAGTCAATAAAAAAGTCCAGAATGCAGTACTTGGGTACAATCTCAAAAAAAAAAAAAAATCTCCATTTGTTTTCAAGGCAAATATTCAACATCACAGTAATCCAAGTCTATGCCCCAACCACTGATGCTGAAGAAGCTTAAGTTGATCAGTTCTATGAAGATCTACAAAACCCCCTAGACTAATACCAAAAGAAAAAAAAAAAGTCATTTTCATCATAGATGATTGGAATACAAAGGTAGGAAGTCAAGAGATTTCTAGAGTAACAGGCAGGTTTTTCCATGGAGTACAAAACAAAACAGAACAAAGACTTAAGACTTTTATCAAGAGAACACACTGGCCATAGAAAGCACCCTTTTGCAACAACAGAGTAGACATCTCTACACATGGACATCACCAGATAGTCAATACCAAAATCAGATTGTTTATATTCTTTGCAGCTCAAGATGAGGATGTTCTATACAGTAAGCAAAAACACCTGGGGCTGACTGTGGCTCAGATCATGAACTTCTTATTGCAACATTATGTCTTAAATTGAAAAAAGTAGGGAAAACTACTAGGCCATTTAGGTATGACTTAAATCAAATTTCTTATGATTATACAGTGGAGGTTACAAATAGATCCATGAGATTATATATGATAGACAGAATGCTCGAATAACTGTTAATGGATATCCATTACACTGTACACAAGGCTGAAGCCAAAACCATCCCAAGGAAAAATAAATGCAAGAAGTCAAAGTGGTTGTCTGAGGAAATTTACAAAAAGCTAAGGAAATAAAAGCAAAAAGCAAGGGAGAAAAGGAAAGACATACACAACTGAATGCCAAGTTCCAGAAACTAGCAAGGAGAGGTAAGAAGACCTTCTTGAATGAGCAATGCAAGGAAGTTAAGGAAAATGACAGAATGGGAAAGACTGGAGGTCTTTTAAATAAAATTGTAGATACCCAGTGAATACTGCATGCAGGGATGGGCATGATAAAGACAGAAACAGTAAGGAACTAGCATAAACAAAAGAGATTAAGAAGAGGCAGCAAGAATACACAGAAGGGCTATGCAAACAAGCTCTTGATCTTGATAACCATGATGGTGTGGTCACTCACCTAGAGCCAGACATTCTAGAATGCAAAGAAGAACTAAAGATACTCTTGATGAAGATGAAAGAGGAGAGTGAAAAAGTTGGCTTAAAACTCAACATTCAGAAAACTAAGATCATGTCTCTAGTCCCATCACTTCATGACAAATAGAAGGGGAAACAGAGGAAACAGTGATAGACTATTTTTTGGGCTCCAAAATCACTGCAGATGGTGACTGCAACCATGAAATTAAAAGACACTTACTCCTTGGAAGGAAAGTTATGACCAACCTATCAATGACAACCCACTCCAGTACTCTTGCCTGGAAAATCCTATGGGCAGAGGAGCCTGGTAGGCTGCAGTCCATGGGGTCGCGAATAGTCGGACATGACTGAGCGACCTCACTTTCACTTTTCACTTTCATGCACTGGAGAAGGAAATGGCAACCCACTCCAGTGTTCTTGCCTGGAGAATCCCAGGGATGGGGGGAGCCTGATGGGCTGCCATCTATGGAGTCGTGCAGAGTCAGACACGTCTGGAGCGACTTAGCAGCAGCAGCAGCAGACAGCATGTTAAAAAACAGAGAGACATTGCTTCGCCAACAAAGGTCCATCTAGTCAAAGCTATGGTTTTTCCAGTAGTCATGTGTGGATGTGAGAGTTGGACTGTAAAGAAAGCTGAGCACCAAAGAATTGATGCTTTTGACTGTGGTGTTGAAGAAGACTCTTGAGAGTCCCTTGGACTCTCCTTGCAAGGAGATTAAACCAGTCCATACTAAAGGAGATTGGCCCTGAATATTCACTGGAAGGACTGATGCTGAAGCTAAAACTCCAATATTTTGGCCACCTTATGAGAAGAACCAACTCATTTGAAAAGACCCTGGTGCTGGGAAAGATTGAAGGCAGGAGGAGAAAGGGACAACGCCAGATGAGTTGGATGGCAATCACTGACTCAATGGACATGAGTTTGAGTAAACTCCAGAGTTGTTGATGGACAGGGAGGCCTGGAGTGCTGCAGTTCATGGGATTGGAAAGAGTTGGACACGACTGAGTGAACTGGACTGAACTGAACTGAACTGAATTGATTACATACAAATCCAGTTTTGGTGATGGAATTTCATCTGAGCTATTTAAAATACTAAAAGAAGTTATTGTTAAAGTGCTGTACTCGATATGTCAACAAATTTAGAAAACTCAGCAGTGGTCACAGGACTGTAAAATGTCAGTTTTCATTCCAATCCCAAAGAAGCATAGTGTCAAAGAATGTTCAAACTACAGTACAGTTGTGTTTATTTCACATGCTACTGAGGTTATGCTCAAAATCGTGTACGTGAGGTTTCAACAGTATGTGAACAGAGAGCTTCCAGATATATAATCCATATTTAGAAAAAGCAAAGGAACCTGAGATCAAATTGCCAACATTAGTTGGATCATAGAGAAATTTTGTAACGATTCCAGGAAAATAACTAATTCTTCTTCACTGACTACAGTAAAGCCTTTGACTATGTGAATAACAACAAGCCGTGGAAAGTTCTTAAAGAGATGGGAATACCAGACCACCTTACCTGTTTTCTGAGAAACCTGTATGCTTGTCAAGAAGCAACAGTTAAAACTGAATATGGAATAACAGAGTTCCAAACTGGGAAAGGAGTATGTCAAGGTGACAAGTATACTGTCACCCTGTTTGTTTAACTTATATGCAGAGTACATCATGCAAATGCCAGAGTCATGAATCACAAGCTGGAATCAAGCTTACTAGGAGAAATATCAACAAGATATATCTTTATATGTATATATATATATAATAGTGTATATATTTATATAAAATAAAATATAATGCTATTAATATAATATAATATTGTGATATATTTATATATATTTATTATATATAGAATCTTCTTCATGAGAAAAATTTTGAGGGCTAATGAGGTTTTCTGTTTTCATTTATTCATTATGCCTATGATAATGTCATATACACAAAAAGTATTCAGCAAATATTCTGCATCTCTCCTGAAATAAAATAATGAAATAATATTTCTAGTTTACTCAAGTATTTTTTTTAATTGATATATTAAATTATGAGCTTTAAATATTTTCTGAAAAGAAGCATAGAAGTTTTCTGTTTTCATTTATTCATTATGCCTATGATAATGTCATATACACAAAAAGTATTCAGCAAATATTCTGCATCTCTCCTGAAATAAAATAATGAAATAATATTTCTAGTTTACTCAAGTATTTTTTTTAATTGATATATTAAATTATGAGCTTTAAATATTTTCTTAAAAGAAGCATTGCTCAAATAAATCTAGAAGTATTGAAAATGCTCCTCTTCAAAATCTATAGAATGTGCAACACCGAAAATGAATTCTGATGTAAAGATTGTAACTACACACTTAGGGCAATAATGATGTATCATTGTAGGTCCAAGGAGTATAACAAATGTACTCTTCTGAATATTATGGTGGAGAATGGTGCCCATGGTCTTCTGTGTTTGCCCAGCACAAAGAATCCACTTGCAGTGCATGAGATGAGGGTTTGATCGCTGAGTCAGGATGATCCCCTGGAGGAGGAATAACAACCCACTCCAGTATTCTTGCCAGGAAAAATCCCACGAAGAGAGGAACCCATGGGATCATCAAAAGTCAGACATGACTGGGACTGAGAATGCATGTTGTCCATGTGTGGGGCAGGGTTCTATTGGAAGTTTGTGTATTTTCTGAACAATCTATTGTGAATTTAAAAATGCCCTAAAAATGAAGTTTATTAAAAATTGTTAACTGGTAATTATAGTCATCATCAGTATGTTAACAATTATAGGTAAACTAATCAAAAAGTTGAAAAATAAAAATTAAACAAATTTATATATATATATATACCTATAAATAATAATAGGATATCTATTAATGAGGAAAATCTAGCTACTAATAACATTAAATAAGAATTTAAATGCAATTTTAAGTATTCCTTTATGATAGATATTTAATCAGTATAAATACATGAAATTTAAAAAGTACTCTATATTTGCTTAAATATAAAGAAATACTTTATATTGATTAATGACTTTCATATATAGGATGTTTCCTGTTAGAATGGAAAAGTTCAAATAAAACTTTGAGTTTTAAAGTGTGAGTTAAAGAAGTAGATATGAAAATGTTCATGATGAAGGAGTATTTAGCACAGTATTATTTCTGAGTTCCATGTAAAAATATGATTTACACATAATCTTTCTGTCATAATATTGAACTTATTCTTATAGGTAAATCTGAACCAATTTGAGAAAAACACTGTAATATAATTCAAAATTGTATATAGAACTTACATGCTTTGTGAAATTTCTGCTTAACATCATGAATGGTAGATTTTTGTGTCACCTGAAAAATGGAAAGAATGATTAAGAAAAATTATTCATTTGTTTGCTTCATATTCCTTTAATAAGAAAACATTTGTTTAATACTTTTTAAATATAAAATAAGTACAAAATGTCTACATTTTTTGTTTAACTCTCTAGTCACTGCCTCTCTGATGATTTTGAAACATTGCCTCTTTAAGACTTTTGCAAACGTTTTGTATTTATATATTACAGCAATAATGTAATGATGAGTTCATCCAAATTCTTATTTCAAAATTTACTTTTATTAATTTTCTCTGCCTGTGATATTCAGTTTTTGATTTTCAAATTGATGGGACAATCAATTCAAAGTAGGAATGAATTTAAAAGAAATAAAGTAAAAGAGTTATCAGAGGGATCCAGGGATATAAAATTTATTTACTTCAGAATATCATGTAAAAAACCAAGATATTCTAAGCTTCATAGTTATTTTCACCCAAATGGCATCTTAAATTTTTCACCCAAATGGCATCACGGACTCAATGGACGTGAGTCTGAGTGAACTCTGGGAGTTGGTGATGGACAGGGAGGCCTGGCATGCTGCGATTCATGGGGTCACAGAGTCGGACACGACTGAGCAACTGAACTGAACTGACCCAAAGGTGCCATAGGACCAACAAAAATCTGTTAGATATATATATTATTCTTTAAGTATATTATTATTATTTGGTCCTAATCTACAGAAATTAAATCTTTCCAATGTTAGGGCTTCCAGGTGGCAGAATGATAAAGAATCAACCTGCCAATGAAGGAGATGCAAGAGACACGAGCTCTATCCCGGGTCAGGAAGAATCTTTGAGTAGAAAATGGCAACAACAGAAAAGGAGAAAAGTGTGGCAGAAGATGAGATAATTAGATAGCATTATCAACTCAAAGGACTAGAACTTTAGCAAACTCAGATAGTGAGGGACAGGGAAGTCTGGTGTGCTGCAGTCACAAAGAGCTGGACATGACCTAGCAACTAAACAATAACTACAAAAATGTTAGAAAAGAGAATAAGGGAAAATGTTTCTTCATCTAAATAGGAAAATTCATTAGGATAAGAGTTTTATCAAAACATCCCAAACCATTACAGTACTTTCTGACTTTCTGATTTTCTGATTCAGTCCCAGGCCAGCTTGCAAACTGAAATTCCCCTCTGCTTCTGATTTCTCATTGACTTATGAAAAACTCAACAATTTTTCAAGGACTATGTCAAAGACATTTTCATATTCATGCAAGTCAAATATATTTCCTTTCTCTAAACAAGTATAGAATACTGTGTGCATAGTTTATTTTAGTTTTTGCTACATTAAAATCTTCTTATGGTTATTTTGGGCAGATAAAATGAAAAAAAAAAGTGTCCAAAAGGATGGTATGTAATAATATTAATATTCTAGGCAGTTGTATTGAAATTATTATCTTTAATATTATATTATAAATCAAAAGCATAACAAAGAATAAATTTATTTTACTATATTTCATTCCCTCTTGTAACCAAGTGTGACAAACCATTCAGAAATATTTCTTATTTCTTCTACGTTTATAGTTTTCTAAACCAGAAAGTTTCAAGGACTGAAGGATGATATTTTTTCCATTTGTGTTATGCTTTAAATTACAAAAGAAACCTAAATGATTCTGTTAGTGTGAATTTTAAGTTCTTTATATCATTGTCTTTTCTAAATGTAGGAAAATATTTGAAAATTTTTAGAGAGGATAATACATATTTATATGCTTAAACATATCATGTTTTAACTTTGATTATTAAACTTTGACATTTGAATTATATTTTTTTCACTGCAGTACTATTTTTTTCTTTAATTAATTTTTATTTTTTAGTTTGTTTTGCTTTACAATACTGTATTCGTTTTGCTACACATCGACATGAATCAGCCACGAGTGTACATGAACTCCCAATCCCGACCCCCACCTCCCCTCTCCCGCCCCACACCCTCTCTCTGGATTGTCCCCATGCATCAGTCCCAAGCATCCTGCATCCTGCATCAAACCTGGCCTGGCGATTCGTTTCACTTATTTTTTAAAGGTGATGGTTTGTTTTATTTCATTTTATTTAATAACTATCAGTTAGTTCATTTCAGTTCATTTCAGTCGCTCAGTCGTGTCTGACTCTTTGGGACCCCATGAATTGCAGCACGCCAGGCCTCCCTGTCCATCACCAACTCCTGGAGTTCGCTCACACTCACGTCCATCTAGTCAGTGATGCCATCCAGCCATCTCATCCTCTGTCATCCCCTTATCCTCCTGCCCCCAATTCCTTCCAGCATCAGGGTCTTTTCCAATGAGTCAACTCTTCACATGAGGTGGCCAAAGTACTGGAGTTTCAGCTTTAGCATCATTCCTTCCAAAGAACACCCAGGGCTGATCTCCTTCAGAATGGACTGGTTGGATCTCCTTGCAGTCCAAGGGACTCTTCAACAGTCTTCTCCAACACCAGAGTTCATCAATTCTTCGGCACTCAGCTTTCTTCACAGTCCAACTCTCACATCCATACACAACCACTGGAAAAACCATAGCCTTGACTAGATGGACCTTTGTTGGCAAAGTAATATCTCTGCTTTTGAATATGCTATCTAGGTTGGTCATAACTTTTCTTCCAAGGAGTAAGCATCTTTTAATTCACCATTATATGTTTTGGCTTCTGACAAAGATGCCTAAGATCCAAGTACTATTGCCTAGAGTGACAAATATCTGTTCATCAGTCTTTTCAAGAGCCATATATTTAAAAACATAATAATATATAATATAGTGATAATTTTCATGATTAACAACTCCTCAGTTAGGGTTCACTGTGGGCTCAGCTCCCACTATTTGAGGGCACATAATCTTGACTGTGTGGATCCTCAAAGACTGTGGAAAATTCTTAAAGAGATGGGAATATCAGACCACTTGTCTACTGAGAAATTTGTATGCAGGTCAAGAAGCAACAGTTAAAATTGCACATGGAACAACAGACTGGTTCCAAATAAGAAAAGGAGTACATCAAGCTGTATATTGTCACCCTTCTTATTTAACTTATGTGCAGAGTACATCATGAGAAATGCTGGACTGGATGAAGAACAAGTTGGAATAAGTTTGCCAGGAGAAATATCAAAAACCTCAGATTTTCAGATGACACCAAATTTATGGTAGAAAACGGAAAAAAAAAAAAAAAACACTAAAGAGCCTCTTGATGAAAGTGAAAGAGGAGAGTGAAAAAGCTGGCTTAAAACTCAACATTCAGAAAATTAAGATCATGCCATCCAGTCTCATCACTTCATGGCAAATAGACGGGGAAACAATGGAAACAGTGACAGGTTTTATTTGGGGGGGGGGGCTCCAAAATCACTACAGATGGTGACTGCAGCCATGAAAATAAAAGATGCTTACTCCTTGGAAGAAAAGTTATAACCAACCTAGACAGCATAATAAAAAGCAGAGACATTACTTTGCCAAAAAAGTCTGTCTAGTCAAGGCTATGGTTTTTCCAATATTCGTGTGTGGATGTGAGACTTAGACTATAAAGAAAGCTGGGCACTGAAGAATTTGGTGCTTTTGAAGTGTGGTGATGGAGAAGACTATTGAGAGTCACTTGGACTGTAAAGAGATCCAACCAGACCATCCTAAAGGAAATCAGCCCTGAATGTTCATTGGAATGACTGATACTGAAGCTGAAACTTCAATATTTTGGCCACTTGATGTGAAGGACTTACTCATTAGAAAATACCCTGATTCTGGGAAAGACTGAAGACAGGACAAGAAGAAGATGAGATAGTTGGTTGGCATCACTGACTCAATGGACATGACTTTGAGTAGGTTCCGGTGTTGGTGATGGACAGAGAAGCCTCATGCAAGGCAGTCCATGGAATCACAAAGAGTCGGATATGAGTGAACTACTGAAATGAACTGAACTGAATCTTGTGTATACATGCCAGTGGTTCTAACAGTCTATGAAATTCTTGAAGACAATTATCTGGGGTATTGTAGTTTGTGTTTCAACGTGTAGCATACCATATAGCATATAATAAAGTGTTAGGTTACTTTTGTTGAAGTGAAAAATAAAGCTATGAGCAGAAATTTGCATGAAAACAAAACCCCTTGATTTGATATTAAAATCTTTCACAAGTAGATTACTATGGAAAAGCTGTATGTTTTGTTTTTCAAACCAGCATACAGTAAACAAAAATCTTCTAACTTAGCACATACACATTCCCCTCCTCCCCCGAATTTATAGACTTCCAAGATGAAAAGTATGCTACCCTGAAAAAAATCTATTTGTGGAAACTGAGTTATTATTATAAGCTTTTCTAAAAGTTTTAAATTTAATATTTTTATTAAATTACATTTAAATTTTGCTTGTTAAAAAACTGCTGACTTTGAATAAATCTTTGAGAACTACCCTTTTCTAGAACAATTTTAGTCAAATAGAGCAGAAAAATATATGATTAACCATGAAATGATTCAGACAGTAATTGTTGCTCAAGTAGCCACAAGTTTGTACTTCGTCAACTCTTTCAGTATTTTAGCTGTACTCGTAGCACAAAAAGAGGAAAATAGGAACATTAATAGAGCATATAAGACTTTCTGATTACTAAATAAATGTCTCTGTAGATTCATTAAGAATTTTTTTCATAATAATTTCTACTTTTAGCCTGTTTAAACAACAGGGGCCAGCTATCTTTGCAATAATTCATTCATCTTGGTAAATCACATTAATTGTGCTGTTGGGAGAAAAAAATATTCTGTCATCTAAAATTCTACAATTCTCATTAATTTTTCTTTATAATTGGAGTGACTTAATCTTAAAATATTAGGTACACAAGGTAATTGATGTTTATTAGTTGAACCAAAAATATATCCTTAAATTTCAGCTAATCATAGTTGAGTCTTCTGTCATCATTACTGTTTTCAAGTTGATGGTCTTAGAAAAATATTTTCACATTAAAGTACAATTTAGGGTTTGCTTAAATATCCCACTTGTGAAGATACTGCAGTATTTCACAAAATAATTATTTTTTCACCATTACTCCCTTTTAAAATTTGTAAGTGCCAATTCTTTTACCGTCTGAGCCACCAGGAAAGCTCTTTATATACTATAGTGGGTTATTCTAAAAAAGGTTTTTCACTGTCAAAAAATATATATATACATACATGTATTTCAGATCTTATTATCATAGCAAATGGTTCTTTTTATGTTACAATAGCACATTTTGTCAATTATTTATTTAACATAAAAATAAGCATTAATACAT